>JUDQ01000553.1:0-17076 GCA_000812075.1 Scedosporium aurantiacum
AGGGGGTGGGGAAGGGGTGGTAAGGAGGTCTTGGGGGAGGAAGTCCGAGAGGATGGAGGCAGCGGAGCTGGAAAGTTTCGTTAGTGAAAGGAGAAAGGGGGAAAAAAAAAGGGGGTGGGGGCTGAGAAGAGAGAGGAGATTTTGCGAGATTGCAATGAACCTACGTATTCCAGACCCCGAGCTTGGTTCGGCAGGGCGGATTCCTGAATGCCACTGAGAGAAGAGGGTGGTGGACGCCGCTGTTCCAGTCGGCCGTCGATGCCCCTGCGGTCTGGCACCGTGCTCCTTCGCTGATAATGTCGCGGAGTTGATTGAGTTCGTACATGGCTGTGCCATCTGGGTGGTGGTAGCCCATGAGAAGATCTGGCTTTCCGAACCGTTCGAACCTGGACTCCAGATCTTCCTATTGTTTAGGACAGAGTTCGTTAGTACACACAGTTTTTTAACAAGGAGAGGCAAAAAAAGAAAATGAGAAAGAATAACACGCGTACCTTAACGGCTAATGGAATTATTCGTCTCCCCTTCGACATATTATAAACCTCGATATACAACTGCTGCGCCTCCACCGGCAACTCCTCCGGCCTCAGCGCACAAAGTGTGATGCTGGAAAAGAGCACCTCAGCCTCCTCCTCGTCCCTACTATCCACCGCCCTCCAATCAGCCGACGTCGCCGACGGATGATAAATGGCGCTCTTGCTCGGCCCCGCCGTCCTGGCCATGAGCGGATCATCGTGCACCTCGTTGAATTCCTTGCCTTTCTTGCCCTTCTTCTTCAAAAATGGCGGCCTCGTCGTCGCCTCCGGGAACTTGGCCGGCGGCGGTGGGAACAGAGGCAGCCTCGGACTCTGCTGCTGGGGTCGGGGTGGGACGTATTTCGCCGGCGCCGTTTCGACCTCGGCCGCGACTATGTCTTCGGATGGCTTAAACTTTCGCCGCTCCGAGGGGGGGATGTACTCGAATGGTTCGGCGGCGGCATCTTCAGCGGCCGCGAACCAGTTTCGCTTGTGGAATCCCTTTGTCTCGTCTTTGGGGGGATTCCAGGGGGTGCGTTCAACGAAGTCATAATTGTTGCTCTGGGTCCCAAAGTGGCCGGAATAACCCACGTCAGCCTCCTCGATGTGGTACCCCGCTGATTCATGGTATACGTCCGGTTCAGCTTCGTAACCGCTTCCCTGCTTCTCGGCCTCTTCGGCGTAGTAGCTTACGGGTTCGTTATTTTCCTTATAGTAAGGTGTTTCTTTTTCTTCTTCTTCTTGTCCTTCTTGGATGGCCTCAGCGTTGTAATGTGCGGGCTCCTCCTCGTTGCCTTCAGCATCGTATTTTTGCCCTTCCACAGTGGCCTCGGCGTAATATGCGGGCTCCTCCTCGTTGCCTTCAGCATCATATTTAGGCTCCTCGGCAACTTCGATGGGGAGAGCAGGTTCGTCGCTGCCGGCGATACATTCTGGCTCGGTAGATTGGGGTTGGTCTTCTTGGGCTTGCGCCTCTGGCTCCACGCTCGTGGGATGTTCAGCATCAGCCACGCCGACAGATTCGGCGCGCTGTGTAGACTCGCTCGGTGGTTTCGAGTCACCTCTAGCCTCGGTGTTGCCTAGACGAGAATCGCCGTTTGCTGAGCCATGCTGTTCCAACTCCGGAGCATGATTCTCCTCAGTAGGGACCGGGTCGCTGACCGCCCGATCGACTGGGGTTTGATCGAGCGCTCCACTGGGGTTCTCAAGGGTCCCCAAACCCTCCTCCACTGGCTCATACACGGTAGCCGGCGATCCAGGCGCGTACGACTCGTCGGGGTCATAACGAGGATCGTAGGCATCCAACGAAGTCTGCCAGTTCTCCTCCTGCGGCTCGTCAGCCACCGGCTGCTCGGCCGGCTTGAACTCTTCCACCCCAGCGTCAAACCCGCCCCTACCCAGCTTAATCTCTTTGGGTTTCTCCCCGAACCGACTATGGGGAAGTTCGACGGTACGCTCCTGAGCCCGCTTCTTGCCGCGATACTTCTTCGAGCCGTCGGTGTCTCGCTGGTGTTGCCGCTGCTTCTGCCCGCCGGTCGCCTCTTGAGAACCCCCGTTCCAGTTGTACTGCAGCTCCATCGTCTCGTCCTCGACTTCCTCATCCGACTTTTCGCTCTCGGACGACATTAGCGAGGGCGGACGATACGGCACGCTGTCAGGCACAATGGACAAAGGCATCTGCCCGAACATAAACGGCGCAGCTGCAGGGTTAAACGCAGCTACGGGGTTGAACGCAGCTACAGGGCTAAACTGCGCAGCTCCGGGATTCAACCCGGACGGCACTGTATTATCCCCCGCCGTCTCCGTTGGCCTCTGCAGAATCTGGGGAGTCGACGTCCCCGTCCGTCCACTTCCATTCCAGTTCCCGCTTCCGGCCTCTGAAGGCGCCGAGGCCGACGACGGGCCCGCCTTCCTCCCCCATCCGCCTCCATCCCCTCCCCCTCCTCGCTTCGTGCCGTTGTTGCTGCCCTTGGTCCAGGACTGACCACCCTTGGATCGGGCTGCTTCCTTTTCCTTATCGGCTTCGATTACAGCTCGCCATTTGTCGGCGCCGGAGATGAAGACGGGGTTCTCTTCGGAGACGGTGGGGGAGGGGGAGAGGTAGGGTTTTTTAGGTTTTCGCTTCGACATATTCGTTCGACCCGGTTAGGAAGAGGGGCTCCACCCAGTTTAGTTGGTTCTCCGCGTCTACCAGTCTTTTGTTGCTGGGAAGGGGGGTTCGATATGTCGAGGCGGCTGGATATTGGCTGGGACTGTCGGTTCTGTTCAGGCTTGGGTTGGGTGACGCGTCTGGGCTCTGGAATGCGCGTTTGTCAAGGTTGCCCTGGTAAATTCGGTCTATTTTTCTGTTAGGGTTTTTTTAGTGTGGGCCGGAAAGCGGGAAGCTCCTTCTCAATACATCTGCAGAAGCGGAATTTAAACTTGCCCGGATTAGGACTGGCGGCACCTGGCTGGGGCTGACGAGGGCTGACGAGCTGACTGGAGCCAGCTGCTCGGGCTGGTACAAAACGGCAGGAACGACCTGAAAACCCAGGCAGTCCTACTATAGCTAGCTCTTTCTTCATTTGAGATCGATGAGATCATCACTTCTGACTTCAAGTCTCTAAGTCCCCAAGCCTCCAAGGTCAAGCAGAAGCAGAATACTCATGGATAGAGCATACTAGACCTCGACCCAGGAGAAAAGCCAATGCCTCAAGTCGATCCATGTGCTCTAATTTCTTGGGGCGGAGCGGGGTACGAAGTAAAGAAATGAGGAAATACAGCCCATAGACTTTTTCAACTTGGCCTGACCTTGTTTCTAACATCGATATTATATACACTGCTACGGTGCCTGGATTGGTTCACGAGGATTCGAATATTATAATCTAAATTCCCCATGTGAGCTCTGCCGGGCAAAGCCGGAAGATAGTCGAACACGAACTAATACCCATGATCCCCATCCCGCGTTCTATTTTCTACACTTCTCTCCTTTGCCCTCCCCTTCTCTCCCATTTCACTCCAACATGAATTTCCGCCAAATTGCTCTTATACTCTGGACTCTATACCCGGCCTTGACCCCAGATCCCGCATCGAGAAACCACCGGAAGAGGATAATAATCGACACCGACCTCTTCTCCGATGTCGACGACGTCGGCTCACTCGCTATTGCCAACGTGTTGCACAACTGCCGAGTTGCTGACCTGGCCGGCATCGTCATTAACACGCCGCCGAAATACGGCGCCTTAGCCGCCAGTGTCGTCAACACGTACTTTGGCAACCCTGACATACCCATAGCAGCCATGCGTCCATTGACTGAGGAGACCTTCGTAGACACTTGGGATTTTGTGTCAGTTTCATGCTTCTTCTTTTTCTTCTTCTTCTTCTTCTTCTTCTTCTTCTTCTAGGTCTGGAGACTTTAAAATCTCGAATGCAACGCTAACCAGGGAGCCATCCAGTCGCGGTGAATATGCGTCCAGATTAGCCAACAACTGGCCCCGCTCGCTCAGCGATTCATCCACGACTCCAACTCCAGCCTCTCTCTACCGCTCCATCCTATCCTCGTCGAAAGACCACAGCGTGACCCTCATCTCCCTCGGCATTCTAACCAACCTCGCCGAACTGCTTAGGACCCCATCGGACACAATCTCACCCTTACCCGGCCCGGCCCTCATCTCCAAAAAGGTGAGAGAGCTCGTCGTAATGGGAGGCCAGTACCCTTCTGGTCGAGAATTCAACTTCGCCGGCGTCGACCCCGAGTCCGCGCGCCACGTCGTCAACAGCTGGCCCCGCGACGTGCCCATTACCTACGTCGGATTCGAACTCGGTAGGGACATCTTCTCCGGCGCTGCCCTTGCGACGGACGCACCGCCAGACTCGCCTGTGCGTGCGGCGTACGAATGGTACGTTGGTCGAGGTAGCACCGTTAGAGAGTCGTGGGATCCGTTGGCTACGCTGTATGGGATTCTGGGACTTGATGCTTCGGCAAGTGCTGGATTGGGGGTTGGGCGGGTTTTTGAATATGCGAATGAGATCGGGTATAATGAGGTTGTGTTGGATGGCTCGAATACGTGGGTCAATGATTCGACGGTTTCCAATCAGCGCTGGTTGAAGTTAGCCGACGGAGTGACGAATGTGAGTGTTGCAAGGTTGTTGGATCAGTTCTATGTCTACGATCCTCTGGATAGAAGTTGTACATTTACGAGCTAATAGACGGTGTATCTCAGTGGGTTTATGTCAAAATAGAGAAGATCAATGTTTAGTCTCTTCCTAGTTTGCCAAAAAGAGTCGCAATGTAGCGAAGTACTAATAGGGCACAGAAAATAGCCGAGAATAATATTGCAACGCTACATCGTCTTCAGCTCTACTCTCTCAAAGCTAGGCTTACCCGTGCCCCCGAGCACCCATTAGGTCTGACGCCCATAAATGGGTAGAGAGTACTAGATAGTGCGAATAAAACTATCTCGCGGCTGTTAGACCAGGAGTCATTGACTATGATGTCAAGGGAAATTGACGTTGGCCGGAGCAGCTTAGAATTGATGTTGTCCAGAGCAATTCTAACATCAACATCGTCCAGAGCCAACACTTCACAACATATCAACTATTAACTTAATTCTATTACTATTTCCTATTTATAAAGTTATATAATATAATAAAAAGCTTTTATAGCTATTTAAAATTAATAATATATAAATTATTAGCTATTATTAAAGATTTAGTTAAAGAGGTAAGATAAGTAATTTCTACTAACTAGTAGACCCCCGCTATAGCTATCCACAGCAACATCCATGCGCCTCCTCCCATGTGCGGAACTGGTGGTATCATCCGGCTGGCTGGGGAGTTGTACTGGTCCACTGTACCGCAGAAATATTCCCCTCTAAAAGCCCCTTCACGATGCAACCTGTCAAGCTCTCCGCAGTCCGGCTCGACAACCGAGCGCAGCACAAACTTCTCGCGGGTAAGAGGTCGCTGTGTTACATTTCTCGATGATACTGCCAAGTGAATACTATTGATAGTTAGAAGAGATTTTTGTCAATTGATGTGTTAGCGCTTACCTGAAAAGGTCACCTCTCCCGACCTCAAAGATGATAGATTGTGCGCCAAGTAACGGCCAGCGCCACAGAATCTCTGGGAAGTTTGGATCCTCCATGGTTAACCGGGGATTCCCTGTGATCTCGATATTCTCCCAGGGGAATAAGTCGAAATTCAAAGGGAACGTCAAATAGCCCAGGTTCTCGTTATTGCGGACATATAAATTTGTTATGCGATCGAATATACCTAGTGGAATGTTGCTGATCGTGTTATTTTCGAATGTGAGGTTCCCTACCTCAAGGTAGCGGTAAGGCCATTCAACGTTGTTTAAGGGTCTTTCTAGAGACTTGACGCCCGATATCGTGAGATCTTGTATCGTCTGTGTATCAGCTTCAGTGTACCAACTCCGGTAATCAGGATGAGTAAACACGATATCAAGTTCGCCGTTGCCCTGTATTGTAACAGATTCCGATACCATATAACTGAAGGTTGTACGATTAACATTTGGGATCCCCTCCATCGCGAAATGGCGGCTGTTGGTAAAGTTGGTGAATGCATCCACAGACTCTAATGCCACATCTTTAACTGTCATGTTCAAACTAAGAACAATCTCCCGTCCACTCGATCCGATCTTACGTAGATTTGGGAGTCCTGTCAGAGTCAAGCTGCCAACTTCCAATAGTTCCAAGTTTTCCGCTACGTATGGATAATAGGGCGGTCTTCCGACCCCCCAATCCAAAGTTGCTAGTTTTGGGAGGTTGTGGAGGTCCAAATCGCGTAGCCTCCACACAGAGTCATCGAATACCAAGGAGCCTAGGCTGGTGATGTTGCTGAGAGATAGCGAAGGAGATGTCTCTGGAGCGGCTGCCGTGGCGTTTCCGAGCTTTAGGCTCTCCAGGTACGGATTGTCGGTGGCGACTATCGTTCCATCAATGTTGCCAAAATTCGCAATCTCGATATCGGTTGCCGTTTCTGGGGATATCACTACCTCCCCTACAATCTTTTGCCCTGCCACTGCACATTCGTCTAGATCAGAGGCATCTTGTTGACTTGAGATGGTGTGGGACTCGGCATTACAGTTGATGGCCGCAAACGAGACTGGACGTGATGTTAGTAGGTAGTGCGAAACAAGGGCGGGCTGGGTAACGGACAAGGTACAAAAGCAATTATGCTTGCAAGTACGGTCAAATACCGGGTCGTGCCACGCGCAGGCATGGCTGTAGTGCAAGGCGTCAGACAAAGTTGATATTCGAACTGGAAATGTCAAGCTGTCAAAGTCGACTTTTAGGTGGGGATGGATGAATGGATGGGTATCTAGGAGTGTTGGGTTTGGTCTTCACGGTCTGTAAAATAAAGATTTAGAGAAGGGAACGAAAAAAGAGGTGGAAAGGGGGAATCCACGTCCATGAGACATTCATAGGTAGGCGAGCCGTGCCTGATTATACCGTCGGCAGATTACCTCCGCCGGCTTGCCGTGATCGTCGCGGTTGGTTGGATGATGGGAAATGAGCTTTATGCTCCGTAAAGGCATTTCCCGTGTGATAGGTTTAGCCTCGATTCAACGGCCTAAAGGGTACCAGAGTGTCGGGTCCATGTTACAGTACCAACACGAAACGTGATCTTTCCACTGGCCTGCGCGACCACCGCCGTTATCGAGGCTGGGATGACGCGGGCGACGGAGTCAAAGCATCGCCGCACCGCTCTTATGAACTGACGACTTTCGAAAGTATGCCCTCTCAGCGCTGAGGTCCGTTGCTGCAAATTAGGCCACATGCATCCACTATACGTGCCGCCCCCTAAGATGATGAGGCCAACCAGGTCTCAGAAGCATTCAGTTGGCGGAGCGGAGATGGTAATGGCGCCGAGAACGAGGTCGTACAGCATGAAGCCACCGCAGCCAGTATGTCGTGAGAAACCTCTCTTGCCGGCTCATACGATAGAAATGGGAATCGCCCCCAAAAACGTATATTGAACCTGTTGGTTCTGGTTCCGAGGGGACCTTTGGTACGAGTCCTCCTCCAAAGCTCCCACTCAGCAGTTGTATTTCCCCGCTCTGATGATAATACAGTCGAAGTATTTAAGAGGTTCAGAAATGCCTAGTTTGGTGTCCTCTTGGCCTGCAAGCCAGCAGCATCTTGTTCAGAATGGATTTCCCTTTCAAGCGAGGTGGCCGGTGGCGATGGGTACTTGTGGGGGTTATCCTAGCCCTATTGTCCTTATGGTGCAACGGCGCCCTTCGCCGAGCGACGGGAGGTGAGACCCCAACTGTTACCCGGCCAGCTGGGTGAGTATAGACCATACTTACGAGACTTATCCAGCAGACTCCAATGCTGTCTCTTCGAAGGAGATAGCCGATCGCCGTGCCGAATACGATACATACGTGGAGGCCTGGAAGTTAGAAAACCCTCGACTTGCGGCTTCCCTTTCCTCTGATACAATCGAAGCCTACTGGGTCCAACTGTCAAGTCATGTCTCCCCAACTAGTACACGTACCTCCGGTCAACCCGTTGTCTCCAAGCTCGATTATGTTCGGAAACGTCGCTCGACATCGGAATCGGAAATCTCCAAAGCCAGACAGTTAGTCCAGATAGCAATGGAAGAGACACGTCAAAAGAGTTTGGAGATCTCCATGAACCCAAGACGGAATCATTACAGTCTCAAAGGTAGCAATGCCTGGAAAAAAGAATCGAAACGAGATCCCGTCCGGCCAATCATTATGGAAGAAGTGCGGAAGGCCGCTGCATTGATAGCCGAGCTCGAAGCAGAAGATCTGGACCACCAGGGAAGGTTGCATAAGGTGTATAACATCACCACCAAGGACCAAGCAACTGGCCGTAAGGAGCAAAAGATCCAAAGCTATCGGTCTTCCTCTCGGCGTGCGGGTGAATACTGGCTTGCACAGCTGGGTAGCCAGCATCCAGGCCGCAGTCCATTCCAGGATGACCCCGGTTTCAAGGTGTTTAGAAACGTCCGGGATTATGGAGCTCGGGGAGATGGTAGAACGGATGATACCGAGGCCATAAACCGGGCTATCAGTGATGGAAACCGGTGCGGCAACAACTGCGGATCATCAACCGTTAAACCGGCTACTGGATATTTCCACCCGGCACGTATCTCATCAGTACGTCGATAATTTCAATGTACTACACTCAACTTGTGGGCGACGTGAGTTAAGCGACTTTCCATTATGGTCTTCCTCCAACTTTACTTATCTGACACATGCACAGCCGCACGATCTGCCAGTTTTTCTGGCCGCTCCATCCTTCGTGGACCTTGGCAAGTTCCTATATCCGATGTCTCAGTGTTCACATCGTTCATGACCCAGTACAGGTGTTGTATCCGCGAACGTTTACACCGGACAATGGAACGATAGGTGGGGAAGTGACGACGAGTGGTACTTAAACACGGTATGCTAGGCTGCTACAAATAGATCTTATTGACTCAGGCACCTTCAACACCCTGAACCAACCTTTTCATTTCGAGGATCCTAACAGTTCCGCAGGCGAATTTCTTCCGGCAAGTTCGGAACTTCATTATTGATGTTTCGGAAACCACCAGCCAGGCAGTCAAAGGGATGCATTGTGAGTGGACCACGGGCTTATCATTCATGCTAGTCCCTGCACCGAACCGTCTCTTCGTTCTAACCCATTGAGAGTAGGGCAAGTCGCACAGGGTATATTCCTTGATATTACTTTTCACCTCCGGCCCTGCCTAGATGAGAGAATCTAACCCGACGATATTTAGCTGCAAGCCTCCAGAATATTCACTTCAAAATGAAGCAAGGTAGCAGCCAAGTTGGCCTCTTCATGGAGAACGGGTGAGTGAAATTCACACATGAGACAACTTACATTTCATCTATAACGCTTACAGCGAGTGTCACAAGGTCCGGGGGCGGAATCGACGATCTCACATTTGAAGGTGGAGAAAGTGGAATGTTGTGTAAGTCTCTGTGAATTGGAACTTCCCAAAAGCTCCGCACTGCTTTGCTAAAGATATAGTATAAGAAGTGTGATTTTGTGTCACGGATCGGAAACTAAACATCATATAGTAGGTATAGGCTGGGAACGACATAAACGTCGTTTCTTCAACACTATCCAATATCAACCTATGTCAAAATCGTTCATGGAGCCGGAGAAACCTAGATGGCCCTGAGAACAATCATCCAAGCCTTCACGCCCTGCCCACGCCTATAATCCTCCAACTGAGCACCCACGAGATGCACCTTCCCAGAAGCCACCAAGTCGCGAATCGTCTCTTCATATCCCCCTTCGCTAAAAATAGATTCAAGGATAGTCACAACAACAAACCCGCCCTTCTTCACAACCCGCGCAAACTCCCCGAGCACCGCAGGTCCAACATGTCCCAGTGTCAGCGTCCCCACGCAAGTAACAGCATCGTAAGCCTCGTCCTCAAAATGAAGGGCCTCGGAAAGGTCCACTGTATCGAGCGAGCGATAGGCACCCGTATTCTTCGCCACTTGAAGCATCCCCGTGCTCAGATCAATTCCGTCAATCTTCTTGGCGCCGAGGGCCGCGAGGTGGCTGCCGACTAAGCCGGTGCCGCATCCGGCGTCGAGGATCTCGAGGGTGTTGTTGATTCTGGGTGTCTGGAGGGCTCGTAGGAGATACGCGCCCGCTAGAGCTGGGGCTACATAGTCTTGGGAGGAGTCGGCGAGTTCCTTGTTGTAGGTGGAGGCCCATTCATCGTATATGGCGCGGAGTCTGGGGGTATCCGTGCCGTCCAGGGCGTAGAGCTCACCGAGTCGAGACATGGTTTTCGGGGAGGTTATGGTGGTGCAAAAGGAAGTTTAGACTGAGGGTTTTGCTCGGGAATAGGGCGAAGGCTAAAGAGATGGAATGTATCCCGATAGGAATAGGGCATATCGGAGCGTACTCGCTCAGGGATGGAGTATTCCAGGGCTGAGGAACAGCCCGGCTTTTATGCCTTTCCCCTTAGATCCCCCTTGCCGCACGTCTATACAACTCTCGACCTAGCTGTTATTACTTTTTTTCTTTGTCTCACTCTATAACTTCGACGCCAGAAAATTGCCGAGACAGAACCCCACGCAATCACAAAACAAAACAGGTTTTCACTCGCCAAACTTTCCCCGATGAACCATCTCCTCTTGCTCTTGGCGTGAGCAGAGCTTTCCTCAAACAGGATTGGCTCAAAGTGCGGAAGGCAGCGTCGATATAACGCGGGAAAACAGGGACAGCTGCATAATAACGCAATTGCCAAGAAAATGCCATAGGGCCAAGGTTTGAGGACTCAAGGGTAATGGTCAACCAACGCATATATTATGGCGTAGTTTAATCGTATTAAGCATCGACATTGGTCCCGGTCGGGTGGGTCTGTCTGCCTCTTACGTCAAATGCCCTTTCCGCACCCTATTTCTTATACAAAGTCACCTTGAGTACTTTGAATACAGGAGCTTGTCCTTGTTACGGCATGTAGCGTCTTGTGGCCATGTTTAAGTTTGAGGCGTCATCTCCAAAGTATTCGCGTGCTCCGGGCCTGGGAGAGGAGCCGTGCGCGACCCCCAATAAAACCAACAATAACCAGGAATAATTCAAGGGATTCTCGACTCTGTGTTGCCTATATGCCAAGTTCGAAAGTGGGTGATTCTAGATCGACACTGCGAGGAATCAGAATCTCCCTTGTCGGTTGCTGCGAGTTTCTTTAGGCATTACATATCTGTGGAGTACCTACCTCTGCCTCCGGCTATAAACGCCCGTCTCACCGAGGCAAAGAGCATACGAGTAGGATCTAATAATAAACCAACAATGCCAAGGATTCAGACACCAAGTCACTTCAGAAATGCAGACCGGCCTTAACGCCCGCACTAAGAGACAGGGAGACATGTCCTCTAGATCGACCCACTTAGTAGTCGCCCAGATTGCGGGGAATGGTCCTATTCTTGTCGATCGATTTGATCGCTTCGAGTTCCCCCTATCCTAGTGCTAGTGTATAGTAACATCGAAGATGTCGTGTCCAATATAGTGCCGCGTCCGTCCAAACCAGATTACGTGATCTGCCGGTGGACCGGAAGACGGCGACCGAAACCGGCGTTCTCGTCTCCGGTTTTCATCGGCTAAGAATCAATTCCACATTCTCTTTTTAAGATCCCCTCGTGTCCCTCAAGCGCCGCTGCCGAAAGCTCGCCGGTATCACTACGACAAAACGACCAAACTCTTATTCAAGATGACTTCAGGAAATTCCTCATACCTCATCGTTGGCGCAGGCGTGTTCGGCGTATCCACCGCCTATCATCTCATCCAGAAGTACCCCAATGCGTCAATCACCATCGTCGACAGGGATGCCTACGACGCTGACTCTCGCGTGGCTGCCTCGTGGGACTGGAACAAGGTGGTGCGCGCCGACTACGAGGACAAGATCTACTGCCGATTGGCGCTCGAGGCTCAGGACATCTTCGAGTCGGATCCTCTCTGGCAGCCCTACTTCCACCGGACCGGCGTCTACTGGATATGCCGGAGCGACTACGCGCAAACTGTCATTAACCACCACAGGGAACTTGGCCGGGGTGATGACATCGTCGCCCTGCCCGTTGCCGAGGCCCGAAAGCTGTACGGCGGGCTATTCGACAACGCCGATTACACGGGCGCCAAGGAAGTGCTCGTGAATAAGTCTAGTGGTTGGGGTGCGGCTGGAGATGCTCTCGTCGCCGTCACTAAGAAGTGCCTGGAGTTGGGCGTCAAGTATGTGACGGCTGACGTTGCAACGTTGGAATTCGATGGTCGTAGCCGCTGCACCGGAGTCAGGACGCAGAACGGAGATGTCTTGTCCGCTACGCATGTTATCGTGGCCACCGGAGCTTTCACTCCCACGTTGTTGGAGAGGAGCGCTGCGGCCAGCGGTAATGAGGGCCTGAGTGCTGGGTCGAGGATTCTTGCGGCTGGTATCACGACAGGAATGGCGCAACTCAACCCTGAGCAGCACGAGAGGTTTAGGAACATGCCTGTGGGCTTCCAGGGTTATACACCCAACGAAGGTAGCTTCCCCTGCAATTGTTTTCTTTCGATTGGATTCCAGCCCCGGTTAACTATTTTTTACAGGGAAACCCTTCATCGGCACTCTTCCACCCACCAAGGACGGAGAACTGAAGTGGTGGGGTTCCAAGATTTTTACAAACACTCGGGAAGTCTTGCCCGGGCGTTACCTCTCCTCTCCTCCTCCTACTTCCGATTACAACCAATGGAAAGTCCCCGGACCCCTCAAGCAAGACATTGTCGAGGCGAGGAACCTCTGGTACGGACCTACGAGTGCTGATTGGGAGATGACGAAGCACCGTATTTGCTGGTAAGGTCTTCTCCCGCATCTCGAATGGTCATCTTTCAACCACGGATTCGCCTCTAACACAAATACGCAATAGGGACGCCTTCACCACCACCTCAGACTTTATCATTTCCCCCCACTCGGCCGCCAAGGGCCTTTACATAGCCACATGCGGCTCATTCCACGGCTTCAAGTTCTTCCCGGTGCTCGGCAAATATGTCACGCAAATGATTGAGGGTGAACTAGCTCCCGAGTTGGCAGAGAAGTGGACTTGGGATCGCCAGCGCCCGGATTCGTCGCTGAATGTGGAGTATCCTAACTCGGAGATGAATCATCTGTTGAAGAAGTTGTAGAGTGGCAAAATCTGATCTTTTAATTTGGTCGAGCTGGAGGGACTGGATTGGAGAGCGCGATCTGGCGATTTATGGTCGCCTGGTACGGGCAGTATCGCCCTGCCGAGAGATGTAGATTATTGTTGTTAGTTGGGCGCGTCCACCCGTGTACATAGATGATAGAGTTAATGACCCTATGAGTCTATACAAAGGAATCAAAGATTACAGGCAGACTTTTACTTGGTTTGGTCTGGTTCGGCAAAAATTGCAATCTTAATTGGGGTTGCTCACAAATTTTCGTACCCTTCTTCGAAACTGGGCAGTTCCCACTTCGTCTTGAGAAGGTCGAGCAAGACGAGCGAGCAAGCTGTTTTCGGAGCCTCCCCGGCTAGAGTTGTTCCGTCGATGAAGTGTAAGAAATGCGGAGGGAGGGGGGGTATGGGACCCTGGGTTTTCTTGGGCGAAGCTAATCTATCAACACACCGTCGTCTCTGAGGACTTTGCCGGACACTGGTGATCATATTCGGCTTTCGGGGACACGGTAAGGGTCCCATAGAGGAGACGGAAATGCTGCCGGGAGCTATTGCTGGGAAGAAGTCTGGGTCAAATGATCTTGCGTCGTGAGCGACGGAAGCAACCAGCCAGTCCCCTGCCTGGCAAACACCTGACTCATGGACACCAAATATGGGTATTACCTTGGGACTTAGCCTCCAATGTGTTGAGAAGCTTGAGACCGATTAAGGAACAATAAAGTTCCCGGCTCCTGCGAGGGCCATGAGAGCCAATCGTTCTTTGTTCGCCTTAATTTTGCATCCTCAACAGCCACGTCATTACGCATGAGGCTGAGGCTACGTTATGTCCGGGGTGTATTAAATGTCCAGTCCTCGTCGAAAGTATGTACGAAGTAATAAAGAGAAAATGAGTGGCCGGAAATTAGCGGATCCCGTTGGGAAGGGGGGAGAGACGAGAGGGCAGGGGGAGATTCCCAACACCTTAGCATCGAGCCTGCATCAGGAACATACTCATGCCTCCTGGAAACACCAAAACTTGAGTCTTCAATGCCAAGGTCTTGCCAAAATGCACAAGCCACACCACATCAGTCAGACCGTTCAATGGTTGGGGAAGGAAGGGTATTATCACAGTCTTGCGGAAGTTATCACTCAACATAAAGCCCCAGCTCCCCCATCTTGCTTCAAAGTGGCTCGGCTCTGATGACGATGTTTCTTGGAAATTTCACATATCAGGATGGACCAGCAGGGTGCAACATCCTCAACCCCGTACGTTCAACAATGGCAATTGTCTTATCCCGATTCCCACCCAAGCTAACACCGGTTCTATAGTTCAAGCGGTGAATTCAGCGGTATTCCGTTCAGGTATCGCGATCTCGATTTAGAAAGACCTACCTTTCGGCTGGTGCGACTTTTTAAAGGCGGAAGTGGAGACTGCCTTGGCTGTGAGATATTCCACGCCTCGTTCTGCGAACGCGAGACTTCTATTTCCTATGACGCGTTATCCTACACATGGGGCAACGACAAAAGTCGGTGCATCCTATTCACGAGGGGAGGGCAGTTGGAAGTTACTCCAAACCTATATCTGGCTCTTGAATCCCTGCGCTCCCCGAGCCAAGATCGGGTGATATGGGTTGACGCTATATGCATCAACCAAGATAGCCCCAGGGAGCGGCAACACCAAGTTGAGCAAATGGGACGCATCTACGGAAATGCCGACACGGTTCTTTTCTGGCTTGGTCCCTCGACGTCTGCAACGAACATTGCACTGGAGTCCTTGAAAAAACTCCAAGAGGAGAGCACGATGCACAACTACAGGACCTGGAATCCGATGGATCAGCGTTGGGACAAGTTGTGGTCTAACTTACTGCCCAGCCTGGAAGACAAATACTCAGATGTATTACCCCTCCAGCGAGAAGGCTTACAAGAACTTTTGTGCCGACCATGGTTTGAGAGGGTGTGGATTCTACAAGAAGTCGCCAATTCGAAGAAGGCCCTCGTGTGCTGTGGCAGAATGGGTGTCTCAGCGCGGATCTTCACCGTTGCACCGCGACTGTTTGGGGTCGAACCAAGTCCTCATTGTCAGGCTGTCCTTGACATCATGCCGGGCCCATCTCGACAGGACTCGTGGTGGAGCGAAAAGCCTGATCTCTATACCCTCTTGAAAAAGTTTCGTGGAAGCAAGGCCAGCGACTCGCGAGACATGATTTTCGCTCTACTTGGTCTTGCTTCTGATGCGCAAGCAGACGGTTTTCCATCTGCGAACTACAGTCAGAGTGAACGGTATGCAGTTCAAGAGCTCCTCTGTTTTCTGTGCTCCGTCGATCCTCTATCTGCTCCAGTTTCAGCAGACAAGGAACACTGGGTCCATAGGGCTCTTGCGGACAATGCCATCTCGGTATCGGCTTTTTTGGCTAGCCTGGACTTGTTACCCGATGCTGATCATGGAGTTAATTCCCGCTTCTCGGAAGATTCGAAAAAGTCACGAGAGGCACCTACCAATGCGACCGAGCATTCGCGTAGACTAGAAGTATGGGATCTTTTGTTACGGCGACATAGCGAAATCAAGATTACCGGCACGCTTGTTGAAGCAGTAGCAAGGAGTAAAGGAGGAAAGGAGGCCATGGAACTTCTACTCAAACGACGCCGAAAAGCGATTTCGATCACTCAAAAGGTTGTTGAGGCTGCAATGGCAAATCATGAAGAAGGAATTGGGATCATGGCACTTCTTCTCCTGGCAGCAGGGAAAGGAGCTACGATTACCTGGAAGGCTATGGAAGCCGCATATCGACACTTTCCAGGACTGGAATATGAAGACTTGCCAGGACTGCAAACTGCAATATCAAGACAGGATTTTCCCCCGGTAAGAGAAAATTATGTTGTGATTACCAAGGTGGCTACGAAAGACACAGGACATAATCAGGACCCGTCGGGACTGCAGCATCCTTTCTGGGCAAGAGATCATAAGATGACGATTGCTGGGGAGATTATAAGCTGCGGAAAGGGAGGACCTCGTCAACTTTGGCGGTGGGCTGTGAAGAGGTATACGAGAGTTCTTAGAAAGTAATGAGACAGGCTCGTGTGGCTCCGTCGGCAAGATCCTAGCATAACGGGTAGTGAAATAATAAGAAATTCAGAGAGCTAAGAGTTGAGGTCCTTTCTTGTTTAAATCTATGCATAACTTGTAAGCCCCTGGAAGACTCGAGAGGATATTGGACATGTGGATCGATAGGAATGGAAATCAAGACTCCTCGAAAAGCACTCGCGTCGGATAAGAACTTGACTCGACGCACACATACGCGACAACGTCTCCAACATATGCACACAAGCTAGCCTCATATATGTAAACTGGTTAAGGGGCAGTAAAATTCCCTCCGAACACTACTTTCCATTTAAGGCAATCTAGATACGGATCGGTGCCCAGAATAGGGTCCTTCGATACGCATATCTCTTCACAGGTTGTGGTCTCGCGTTCAGTTCCACAATGCTTTCCCTAAACATTGAAATGTGCACGCCAGGCCATTCCTAAAACTGTGCTGGTAACCAAACCTCGAGTTTGGTGCGAGATGGAATCGGAGTGTCGCGCCTCCCCTAAGTCAAGACCCCTGTCAACCGGCCACCCTACCAACCGGCCACTTTTAAAAATTTTATAGAATTAATAATAGATAACATATTATAATATTAAATAAACTAAAACTTCTCTAAAATATATTAGCTATAAAGGAAGCTAGATTTAAAGTTTTATAAATATAGTATTTTTTTATATTTTTAAAAAGATTAAAAGAGTAAAATTATAAAATTTTATTTTAATATATAATTAATTAACTAAAATTAATTAAAAGTTATCTTTAGTAGATTTAGAATATAGATTTTTAGTTATAATTTAATAAAATAGTAAATTAAGTTTATAAAATTTATTTAGTA
>JUDQ01000554.1:4957-17040 GCA_000812075.1 Scedosporium aurantiacum
TAACAGCGTTCTGCTGCCTGGACACAGGGTTCGCATTTCTCATAGGTTGTTAATATGATGAAATTGCGCTCAAAAAGAAAAACGGCAATTGGAGTTCAGGTTGCTGCCCACTTAGACGGTTTATTTGAGGAATATCGCGAAAAAAACAAATGAAGCCAATACTTATTTTTTTGCACTCGACGCCTATGGAGTATAAGCGCCCGGGTTGTTTCGTCCCTTCAAAGTACTGCACCTGCGCCGTGTCCCCCATTCTAACGCCGCACCTGAAATGCAGTCATGACATACAATTCCACTTCCACCCATCACCTAAGCTCCCCGATACAGTCCTCTTGCGTGGGTGTTCACACCTACATGTTAATGACCCAGTTCTTTACTTGACATTCAACACAGCCGACGGAGTCAGACCCGCCTCCTTGAGCGTCTTTCCAAAGTCGATCTGGCCCTCGAATGTCTTGCGCGGGAAGGTCGTGGAGAAACTTGTAACCCGAATAGACTGCTCAGACTCGAGTAATTGCGCGACTTCGAATAGCGTAGTCTCGGCGGGCAAGGTCTTTATGACGGGTCCCTTGCTAGTCTGCAGCTTCAGCCTGGCCTCGTTGTGATCTACCTTCCTAGCAGGCGCCGCAGCTGGGGCGGGAGCAGATGCAAGCGGGCTCGTCTCTACGGGCCGTCCCTCTCGAGCAGCCTTTTCTGCCTCGGCCTTACGCCTGCGCGCCTCCTTGTCGGCTTCAATCTTAGCCATGATACGCTTCTTGGCTTCCATATCCTCGAGCTTCTCTTGGCGTTTCCGTGCGGCTTGCTTCATCTGCTCCTGGCGCTGGAGCTCTTCTTTGATGTCCCGTTGATCCTTGGTAGCTTTCATTCGAATTTGCTATAGAACGAATCCATGGATGTTAGTCCAAACACACAAAAGGGAAAAAGAGTGACATTTCGGTCTTCGGGCCCGTCATACCTCGTTGCGCTTGGCCTCTTCACGATCTAGGAGGGCTTGGTTCTCGCGCTTCGCCTTGAGTTTCTGTCGGAGTTCTTCGAGTCTGGCTGCCTTTTGCTCCTCCGTCAGAGGGGCGATCTCCTCGGTGGATTCGGAGAAGTCGGTGTGACCACTAGACACAACATTGTAAGCATCCCCGCCTAGCACAAAAAAACCGTAGAAGGCTTGGCCCGCAACATACCTCTTGGTGGCATGATAAGAGGCGAAATCTGCGTTCTTGAACTGCTTGCCGCATTCATTGCAAACGAGAGACTTCATTCCCGCCTCTCCCGTGGAGTCTACGTTAATCATAGGCTCTTCATCTTCACCCTCTCCATCCTTCTTCGCCTTGTCTTCGGCAAGCAGTTCGTCGAGGGGTTTGTCTTGGTTCGCTTCGAGCCACTCGAGAGCTTGGTTCACTGGTCATACGCGCAACTGATTAGTATAATCGAGAAGCTGTGCGCTCGGCACTAGACGCTTAATTGGATCAACGGGAATATCTCACAAGCGCCAGCTCTTTTTATCGCGAGCTCGGCGCGGGCTTTGTCGAAGCCCATCTCGAGCAGGAGGTTGAGATCGGATGGGGCCATGGTTATGGCGGGGTTGTGTTGGAGCTTGGAGGGGTGTTGCTTGCTGCGTGTTTGTTGCAGAAGCAAGGTACGAGCTTAGACTTAAGAGTCGGCTGATGAAAAGTCGGTATACTGGATGGCGATGTCTAGCGAGGAGGAAATAAGTAGTAATATGGGGAACCTAATGGAAGATGGCGAAGAGAGAGGATTGATGAATGTTCAATTATAAATTGGAAGTGGTGCACCGTCTTGGCGGGGTTGAGCGATGGCAACGGGTGCAATTGTAACTGAGATCAATCGATGATGACAGGGCGTCATTAGCCAGCTCCAGAGCTGAGAGCTTAATCATTAGGACAAGATCATCCAATGAATACAGTTGTAGGGCAGCATAATAGCACTGAGCTTCCTCTCAATTGAAGGACCACCCTAGAATTGTCACACTGCTCTTTAATTCCCCCTTCTTGTATCATTATTTCCTCCTTTTAGAGTAGATAATTACATAGCCGGAAGTCTAAAATCGTTCTTGAAATTAATCCTTTATTCTAGAAGAGTGTTGTCTTCAGGGTCAAGCCAGAGAAGCTCGAACACCAACCTCAAACAATAGTTTAAACGGCCACTGCGGCGCAAGAACAATTTCGAGGATGGAGGAGTTAGTATTACCAGTATTGTCATTGAGCTTGAGTTCAGCTGGGCGTATCCTAATAAAATAGAAGTTCTCAAATTGTCAAGTCAGGCAAGAGGCACCACAGCTTCCAGCAACACCTCACAACAAGATGGATATATATCTAAGACATCTGAGCTGGATTATCTTGTCACGATTCTGCTATAGAATCTTCTTATTATTTCCAGAGGCTGCCGGTTCTAGTCAAAAGCATACTTTGAATAGCTTGACTCTGGGTCCAGGTTTGAAACACCTCGGAGCCTACAAGTACATCACATCAATTGATCTAACAAGTTGTTTGGAGCTCAAGGGTATCTTTGTTGTAAGAGTCGTAGGGAAGAAAGGATCGGGAAATGGTTTTTGTTGGTAGTTATCTGCAGCTGGATTAATCAATGTCTTCCAATTCTGGATGCTGCATCACAAACACTCCTCAGTTTAATAGATTAGAGTTCCATTGCACTTGGGTTGAGGGTTTGATATTAATAGCTGAGTGACTGGGTTGCCGGGTCCCGTCGATCAAATGGCATTATGGCGACCATCAATCCAACCTGGAAAATCTCTGGGCGCTCAGCTCGCCTGGCTGCTTTGTATTATGGGGCCTCCAGCACATGCTTTTAGTGGTGATGACTGAGGAGCTTCGGGCGATTGAACAGCTGAGCGTGCTGCACCTCCAAGGGCCATGCACCATCTTTTGGACAGACTCTGATGCCATTCAACCTTGATGTGGTGATAAAGATGAAATTAAGTACTGATACCTAAGTCCAAGTACAATATAAGTGATCGATGTTGTACCGTGACATCAGTTTCCATCCTGGTGTGGACAAAGGCCAGGCCACAGAACGAACCAGACCACAGTTTCCCTTTTCCTTTTCATTACCAATGCAACGGACCCTCGGTAATCTGACCATCCCCGTTCACATTGACACTCCCCCCCAAGTAGCCTGGCAACCAGTTGAGGCCATCAATTTGATCCGTTGATAATAATTGATAGCTCAACTGGGAGACTGAAACCTGGCCTGTACTTTTTCACCTTACAAAGAAACCTTGAAACCCACAACCTCATCAGGTGCCGCTGCTGGCCTTGGCCATTGTCTACTATTGCATCGTCACACGCACCTAATACAACCAGCGTCTTTTCCCATTAATACACCCAAACAAAAGCGACTCCTTCATTCCAACCGCCGAGCTGCCTACCTTCTCGCCAAAACCCTCCCAGAGCATCACGGAGAACATTAATCCTGTAATAAGCCATATATCCCACCAAATCTAGTTCCTGGGACGACTCCCATCATCAGCATCGCACCCGCCGACAACATGTCCGTCGATATCGATCCCACCGAGCTGAGCTTCCGCCGTACGTTCAGCACCAAGTCTCTCGTCGCTCTGCTCTCTCCTCGGCTCGCGAAAATATGGCTAACCCGCTTGCTCTAGGGCCATTCACCCAGGAGGTTTCGCAAGTTCTCATCATCAAGAACCCCAACCCAAGTCCGGTGGCGTTCAAGGTAATTTTTGTTGGGGATATGCCGAGTCTCGTTGCCGATTTGCTAACCCTTCTTTGCTAGGTGAAAACAACCGCGCCGAAGCAGTACGCTGTTCCCCCTCCCGTCGTTGCCCCGTCGCTACGGATCGATTTTCCAATATTTACTAACCCCCCGATCAGATACTGTGTCCGACCTAACTCGGGTCGCATCGAACCCGGCCATGATGTTGAGGTTGCAGGTGAGCAGAGCACCCTTTGGTTTATCTGTTCATTTGGAGGTCACATGCATGATGCAACTAACCGGCTGACTTTCGCACACCAGTCCTCCTTCAGGCGATGAAGGCCGATCCTCCCCTCGATGCTAAGTGCCGTGACAAGTTCCTCGTCCAATCAGTTGCCATTACTCCAGACAAGGAATTCTCTGCTGTGTCGTCCGTTGTATGTTGGCCGTTCACGATCCAACCCGACTCTTCGCCCTCCAATTCGTATACTGACATGGCCGTTCGCAAATAGCTCGACACCGCCGAAAAAAGCTTGATACAGGAGAGAAAGATCCGCGTTGCCTGGTTACCTCCCTCTCAGAGCCCCAAGCTCCCCGCCGCTATTCCCGCCGTGCTTGAGACCCCCGTGAGAAACTCCGTGGCTGCCTCTGAAGTAGGTCTATTCCCACCTGAGCTGCTCCCACAGTTCTTTGAAACCCTAACTAACGGCGACCTCAGAATCACGATGCGACGCCCGATGTCTCCCGAGCCTACGTCTCCCCCTCGAACGACGATATCGCCTCTAGCTCTTCCCCACCTCCTTATCCGGAAGAAGTCAAGATTACGAAGAAGGAGCCTGTCGAAGAGACACCGAAGACCACCGTTAGCCAGATCAAGCCCCCAGTCACGATCGCGGCCCAACCACCAACCTACGAAGAGCTCAAGAGGAAGTTGGCGGACGCCGAGGCTACCATCGAATCCCTGAGGCAAGACCTCTCACTCCGAAAGCGCAAGGGTGCCTCTGAAAGCGAAAAGTCAGCGCAGGTGCACCAACTAGCCACCGCTACTCGACCAGTATCCGAGGGCGTCCCCGTCAAGATCGTCGCGATACTCTGCTTCCTCACCTTCCTCCTATCCTATATCTTCTTCTAAGCACATGGCCGCTCTATACCCTACTTTATTTGGAGATGTTTGTCAGTTGTCGCTTTAGTCTTTCTCCCCTACGGGGTGTATGGATAGACAACTCGCTCAGACTACAAAAGTTGCGAAGGGCGCGTAGCATTGCTTGCAGCATTGCTTGCTTCAGTGGAGTTATTTGATATCGGGGATATGGTGAAAGTCGTGTGTATGAACGCACGGTGAATCTGTACGTTTAAGGGATGTTTTGTACCTTGCTCGGCGTATTTATGGGACGCAGGGAGAAGACGTCTATTTTTCCTTTTTCTTTTCTTTTCTTTCTTTCTCTTAATCATTTCCCCTTCGCTATCTCGACGCTCGAGTTGGCCCTTTGGCCAACCTAGCTTTGAAGTTTCTACCACAAGGAAAAAGAAACTTACGGCAAATCGAGTTTTATCAAGAGATGGGAAAAGAAGAGAAACAAACGCATGGTGTGATTACTAGGATAGACGGCTCGACTTACTACCCCTTTTTTTTTTTCGTTGTCCCCATTCCCCCCCTTGTTTTCCTTTTGTTCATTATTGATCTGTCTCTCCGACTTTTGGCTTTTCCTTTTGTTTTCTTCTCTTCTTTTTCAAACCCCCCTGCCCGTTTTTAACGCCTATGAAAGTCGAATTAACGAAAGCGAAATGAATCCAAACAAGCGTCCCTCGTCGTGAATTTCTAAAAGAGCATCCTGAAAATACATATTCCCAATCCTCTTCTTACTATTAACCAGCTTAGGTAGACGTCCATTAAGGGAAAGCCACAGCTCATCGATACGAGTAAACAAAAAAAACGGAGAAAAGTGGAAGGAAACCAAGAAGAACAAGAAAGCGGACCACCATTTCTCCATCAAATGGTGTATAGCAATAGTCTAGGATTCAAGCTCGGACTGCTTCCAGCTAGAAGAGCCGCCGCCCACCATCCTACCACCTTCCTTCCTCTTGACTCGACACCGCATGCCCACGTTCTCGTCCCAGATGAACCTCCACAGGGCATAGGTCCAGCTCTGATGCTGAGGGAGGTCGTCGTAGAACTCGTGAGCGATGTCGCGGAGCTTATGGAGACGGGTCCAGGGGACGGCGGGGAAGTCGTGGTGCTCGTTGTGGAGGCCGACGTTGTAGGTGAGGATGTTGGCCGGGCCGTAGTACGAGAAGGTCTCGGGGATGGGCAGGGCGTTGTCCGGGTCGCGCTGTTCGGGCGTGACGGTTTCGTAGACGTAGTGCTCGGCGATGAAGTGGGCGGCGAGGGGGTGGAGGGAGCCGGCTAGGAAGGAGCTGACGATGAAGTAGGCGAGGGCGTTGGTGCCGAGGTAGGTGTAGATGGCGTAGTCGAAGGCGCCTTGGACGATGACGTTGAACAGGTGGATCCAGGTGAAGGGGACTCGGTAGATGAACATGGGGCGGAGGGCGTAGAAGAAGATCTGGAAGGTGGCGAAGAAGGCCTTGCCGAGGATCGAGTCGAGGAATACAGCCTCGAAGGCGGTGGGGAGATCAGTGTCGAGGCCATCGACGCCGAGCGACTTGTGGTGCGTTAGGTGATACGGCTGTCACAGGGAGGAAAAGAAGTATTAGCTGGCTAGCTCTCGATATTCAAAACCATAGAGCGAATGAGGGTAGGCTGTGTACACGTACTCGGAAAGATGCACTATAGGGAATGCCGATTGGTAGGTTCGCGAAAATAGCTAGGAGGCGGTTCCCCAAGGGGGATCTGAAGGCCAAGTTGTGCGAGATCTCGTGGATAGCAAGGAAGAGGTTCTGGTTCGCCGTTGCGCCAATGACATAGGCCGTCGCCAGGTACTTCCAGTTCAGGATTGGCGTGTCGCGAAGGAGGTAGGCCATGAGGACCTGGAGACCGACGACTCCGGCGACGACATACTTGGTGAGGGGCTCAGGACCGCAGAGTTTCGTTACCTATGCGAAGTGAAGAGAAAAGTTTCCAATGTTAGCAGGTCTCTTACGTTTCTCACTCAGAAAGAAAAAAAAAAATTGAACCAATTAAGACAAATAGCGGAGGGTATGCACCGGGGGCCATCTTACCTCTGGATGCGCCTTGATGATGGCTAGGCGGCGGGTGCGGTGAGGCTCTTCGGTGTATGTCCAGAAGAAATCGTGTTCCTTGATGTCCAATGGCTCCTTGCCCTCCTTCTTCGCCGATCCATTAACCCGCGACTTGACCGTTGAGGCGGGGGTAGCCGTGGAGGATCCGGCCATTGCGACTTTGGTGACAATCGTAGGAGCTGCGGGAGAGTGATGTGTTCAAAGCTGCGATGGATTAAAACAAATAATAGTAAGAGAAAGAAGAAAAACCTCTCGACTCTAGGGAAGCGCGAAAGAATGAATTGGATTTTTATTCTTATTTTAGGAAATCCAGGTCGCGAACAATATTTCCATAGGAAAAGAAAGGTTGGATTGGGCGAAAAGAAATGTTCAAAGGAGTACGAAGTTAAGGAGAGTCAATTGGAACCCATATCTGTGTCGCCTTGCTCGTGAACGAATTGAGTTGTAGTACGGCGGTTCTGGTTGTGTTTTTGGGTGGAAAGACCCCTATTACTTCGTACTTTCGGAGTAGCTCTTGTTAGTTCTGTTGGGGTTAGATTGACTGCCGCGACTGGCAGGTCAGAGCCAGAATTAGTACATGATCCGCGTCTTCCATGGCCACTCCCAGCGAATCTATCGTTGCTGCCTTCGCGTGGTTCGATCCCCCACCCGGATCCCGGATCCCTGATGTTAATCTGACCTTATTTCTCCTGCAGGACAACAGGAAAAAACGTGGTTCAGCAGACGAGAGCCTGTTGGCTTGACAGTTTTTCTCCGTGTTGACCCGGGACTTTGATTTTTTTTTTTTTTTTTTTTTTTATTTTCCTCAACATCACATCCGGTCGCCGAAAGCGCTAGTTGTTAAAGGGAAGCACACAAGCTCGCCCATGCTGATACATTAGGCGCACGAATAATTACTTCGTAACCCGTAACCCGAGTTGTGATTACTTCGCACTCGTGGCAAGGATTGCAGCTTCCCCAGATTTCCTACCGCCTCTGAACAATGGAAAGACCCACCGACGACTTGAAGTCACTTGTTTCATCGAGGAATTGTAGAAGGATTGGAGAAGGTTACAAGGTTATCTTAATAGTTGATGTCGTTCTTCTATTCCATATTCCGTCTTCCTCCACAGCTCCAGCTACACTTACGAAGTATTAGCTTCAGTCGAGTAACTCTTATGTCAATCGACAGTGTAATAATGCCTATCCCCGATATCTACTTTTAAAACGTCAATAAGCGGGAGATAGAGCTAAGAGAGTTACGAAGTACGCCCCGCTGAGAAACCGAACCACCTTGACACTTGCGATGATGCAGTGTCCCGGCAAGTTCTTGCCGGGTTCTGCTGGGTCTAGGTGCACCATCGCCGTCAACGGAGAGTCACCGCGCTCCATTAACCAACACAACTACTATGATTTGGAAGTGCTGTCTACTACTATTATGCCCAAGAAGCAACCGGGACAGTTCTTGTAAACAAAGTGTTAACAACTTCTTGTTGTCTTCAACGAGACCTGGCTAACGAGATACAGCCTAGAGAGAAGGAACGAAAAAAAGTCAAAAAGGTTCTCGAGGTTGTCGCTAATATAGCGAATCCAGATCAGGCTTGGTAGAGGCGAATGTGATTTGGCCATGATTAGCAATATTGGGGTTAAGCTTTCCCCAAGATCTAAAAAGGAGGGTCCTTTCTCCGTTTGCCGCGGGCGGAGATCAATTGAGTTCGTCTCGGACAGGTGGATATCTTATGTTGAGTTGGTTTCTATTTAAAATCCTGTTTTGGGGGGCTATGGCCGACTCAAGCGTATAAAGCCGTGCCCATTCCCTCGTTTCGTGGTGCTGTTGATCCTCTTTCTCAAAGAGACGAAGCCTCGATCGGATCCGCCATCATATCATCTCCACGATCAGACAATCTCACCAAGTTCGCACTTGTACTTCATCACTCTTGTAAAGTCTTAGTTTGACAAGTCGAATTGATATAAACATCTTGTCACACCACTACCGACATTCAACTCTATTCACTCCCACTACCCCTGGCACCAAATTCCAGAAAGAAAAAAGAGGAAAAAAATCATCATGACTCTGCTCTCCAAACTCCACGAGCTCCACGAGAGTTTGTCTAGATCCAACTCCCCAGCCGGTTCTAGGGCCGGTTCCAGGACCGGTTCCAGGGCTGGCTCTAGGGCCAACTCTCGACCGGGCACTCCTCACGGCTCCCATGCTCAGTCGCATCACGAGCACTCGCACCATCACTTCTGGCATCATGACCACTCACACCATGACCACACCTCTGGCCCAGTCGATCCATCCTCATCCTCCCACAGCCACTCCGGACTGAATCCCGCCTCCGCAGCCTCTCATCCTGGCTCCAAGGCCGTAAGCCCTCACCCCTCCAGGCCTACCTCGCGCCAACCCTCGCGCCGATCCTCCTTCTCCAACTCGGCGTCCCCAGCCCCCTTCGAAGACCACAACAACTTCACCGGGACGAACCCTTCGGCCGCCGCCACGCTCACTGACGAGTCGGGAAACAACTTCACCGGAGCTGCGCCGCAGCCTCGTCGCGGCGGAGATGCCGCTAGGAACTTTGCAGGGCTAAATCCTAAGGCTTTGGGGAAGAATAACTTTACGGGCGTGACGCCGGCTGGGGACGTGGATGTGAATAACTTTAGTGGCATGGATCCTAAGGCTAGCAGGAACAACTTCCCTGGCGATTTCTGATATGGAAAGGGCGGGTTTTGTTCCGGATTTGTTCCTTCTTGAATTTGGGAGGCGTTTTGGCTATGGCCTTGGGTCGTGGGGTGCAGGACAATGAGAGCCTTGGCATGAACAGGGACATGTTGGGGATACTACGATGTCCTTTCTGCTGCGGATAACTGGTGACACGGACAGTAAATCAAGGAGCTCTCTCAACCTCTCTGGGGTCTTGAACATGCTGTCGGCGCTAATGACGGCCAGAAACCGCTTCTGCGGTGGCAGATTGCTTTCTTGATAGCTCCTCACTGCCGCCGCCATGCCTTTGGCGACCGGGTCTGGCCCCTGCTTTTTCGCTCCTCCACTTTAGACTTGGCGAGGCTTTTCCTCAAATCGTCGGACATGTTCGGTCGATGTGGGCGAAGACAAGACGCATGGAGGAGGAAGATTGTGGGCTAAAGGTGGTGAGTCAGTTTATGGAAATGGAATGTTTATATGTTGTCGAACTGGATTGAAGATAATTCCTTGGTGGGATGAATCAATGCTTGACGTTCCAGATGCTTTACATCAACCCCTAGGTAACTGCGTTGTGATTCACATGGTGTGGCTGGCGGCGGCCCAACTCTACGGACGATTTACTAGCCGAGCCGTCAGTGCTTCGTCTCCTCCACACCTTCAGTTTGCACCCTAGCTTCAGTTCGAGCAATTCTTATATCAATCGACAATGAAATGCGCATCCCTGATATCCACATGAAGACGTGACGGAGAGAGAGTGAGACGGGGAAAGAGAGATACCACACTTCCCCATGCTTCGCCTAGTAGGAAACCACGTTGTAAAGAACCTTTTTTACTTTCATCTTGATCCCACCTGCAAAGGCAACATACAGTCGTGGACTGCTCTTCCCCATGATTTGCGCTCTCCGTTCTTCCTAAATAGGCGAAATTACAGAGCTTCTATTCGTTGACTTCGACCTCTGCTATATTGCCATGTAATATATTTCAGATCACCATGTCCCTGTCCCCTCCACTTTATCCGCCCGTGTTCTCCATCTATTAGCCTCCCATCAACGAGGCGATGGGAATTTCTCCTCCCGTCAACTGTGCCATTGGGCTTTATCCGTTTGTATGTTAGAAAACTAGGGTACAGGGCTTTATATAAAAAGTCGCATGAGAGCAGATTTTGCTCTTTGTAAAAACTCTAGAGGGTGCGATGTTCTACTCCACAGCGAGCAGTCTCTCTCATCGGTGTTCCAGTCAAAGTAAACACTACCCACCCCGGTCCTGAGTTTCAAGATTCCCAGGGCTTCCGCCAAGATGCGCTTCTTCGTCGCCCTTTCTCTCTTAATCGCCGCTGTCAGAGCGAAGCCAGAGCAGATCCGAGGCGTAAGGGAGCCCATCTACCATCTCTACCTCCAGGCGCATCCCGACGACCCGACCAAAGTGGTTCTGGGCCCCGAGGCATCGGCCGACACTTTCGAGATTGGTGGTACCATCCAGTCTGCGAGCACTCACCTCTTCATCAACGTTGGAGATGACAGTACCTCCTACAAGACCTTAACCTTTGGTGAAGAGGGTGAGACGACGGCGTGGGGCCTCGAGGGGGATACCATTATTACGACGACTGGAAGTAGCTTCGGAAGGCGTAAGTTCAATTGACTCTGCGTCATGCTCAGGGACGACTACTATCTCGGTGTGCGAGGCAGGCCCGGCGCGCATATACTAACGTAACAAACTTGTAGAGCTTAACTTCCTCGTCTGTAGCATCAGCGGAGGTTACTGGGAGGTGTTCCTGCAAACCGGTAGCGATCAACCTAGTGGCAAGACGTGCAGTAATTACCAGACCATCCACCTCCCCTGTCTCTGCTAGAAAGTGGTCCATGGCTCGGAGAGACGAGAATCTGGACGTTTTGGGTCAAATGGACCAAGAAGCAGACGATAAAGCGGGTATTGACCGCCAATGCTTGCGTGGCTGCAGGGTCTCTGCTGCACTCTTGGCGGCGAAGTCCTGGAGAGATTCGGAACAGTGTTTATACCAATAGAACTTCATGTCTAAACTTCATGCCTAAATATCCTTGCGGTTTGTTTGCAGACTTGGGGAGTAGTGGATTTCAAAATATGTGAGTGAAAAAGCATCTTGCGAGACGGAAATTCTTGCATCAGTCGATTGCTGCAGAATATCAGGTATTCTACGAAAACTAAACCCCTGCGACGAGACCAACACATCCATTTGATCTTGAGGCGGTGTGTATATCCAACCTCCCTCCACCGCTCACAAACCATTTTACTAGGGGTCCATAACTGAGCAAGGATTGAACGGATGTATGCCAGCTTGAGGATACAGAGCGCCACAGCTCATGGCATATGCAGGCACTTTGTCAGGGTCCCTCAATGGGCGGAAACAAGTCCAGGCGAGTCCTTGTATCTACGTCGTAGTGTACACATCTGCAAGTTGCAAGAACTAAAAGCAGTGTCGTTTAAGTTGGAGTAGCTTACCTGCTTCGGCGAGAAGAGCAAGACAAACTCAATGTGTGTTGGGGGGGGG
>JUDQ01000555.1:0-17039 GCA_000812075.1 Scedosporium aurantiacum
CGGCGGGGTGGGGGTGGATTTGTAAATTGGGCAAATGTGCGAGGGTACGACTTTCCTCGCTTTTTTGGACGGTTGGAACTTGGGACCCAGGATAGGCAGGATAGGATGCAGGAGTACAAAGTACCTCGTAGTTCGTGACCTGCCTGGAGACTGTAGTGCAGTAGTGCTTGACCAGCAGCAGAGTATCAATCAATTGATCAACCGCTGGCTGCTCCTAAATCTACACTAGCACCAAAATGCTGGAAGGGAACACTAAGGCCGGAAAGGACTCGGTGCTAGAGAGGGGGGCCGGGTGAAACTTCGACTGGGATTCGCCCAAGTGGCAAGGGTAGGGTTTCCTCCGCGCTTTGAGCTCAGACGAAGGACAAGGACAAAGGATTCTGACTTGTCGAAGGGACGGCGGCTGCGGGAGATGCGCCAGAGGAGAACCACCAGGCGAGGGATGAGTATCGAATTGTGGATACGACTTTGGTCCGTGAATGTGAATGCCACTGTGAACGTGAATGTGAAATGCAGGTTGCAGCACAGCGCAGCTGGCAGCGGAGCGTGTTACGAGGAGGAAGTGGCAACAAATTTGCCCAGATTACTTCTCTCTCACACGCCTCACGCGGGGTCTGGGTTCGTTTGAGGCTGCAGGAGCGGGCAACGAGGAGAGGAATATGGCAATGCAGGCAACTGTCGCAAGAATTCCGCTGTGGGCTCGCAGAGCTTGAGAGCGACTTATCCTTGAAGAAAAGAAGGAAAAGAAGGAAAAGAAGAAGATGACGGGTTCGACGGGTGGGGAGTGCGTGCGAAAGGTGCGTCTCTCAACTAAGCGATGTGGTGTTGTGGTGTTGTGATGCACTTCGTAGTTGGGAGCCTGTGTTTGTTTGTTGTGCAGACGCCAGGATGCAGGAAACTCGTCGTTAGAAAAGACACAGAGCAAGTCCGTATACGATTCGTCGGGATGCGCGAGCAAAGGCGGTCGCTTCGTGGGAGACCAGGTGGGACAATTCTCCCCAAGCCTCTTCTCTTTTTGGTCTTGACAAATATTACTTCGTACACCGTACACCGTACACCGTACCCGAGTAACCACGAGTGATGAGGGCTTATTCCGGGCACTTCTGGCTCTCGTAAAAGGAACCGACAGTGTTGGCGGTGCTGGTGGAAATGGTCCAGGTTGGTTTCTGATTGGAGCAGGCTTTCCAACGCTCACACCTACAAAGGCTACAATCAAGGCAAGAAGAAGCCAATTAGCACGCACACATCATGATCCGTCACCCCAACCCAACCCACGCCCGGATGCAGGGATTGGACAAAGACACTAATGTTGGAGTGCACAGGTGTGCCCAGCTGAGATGGTTCTGATCCTTCCAGGACCCGACCCAGGACCCGAAGGGGGAGGGGGAGAGATCGTACCTTGTCCAGACAAGGAATGAATCCCTGGTTAGTGTTGGTGATGAGCCTCCCTAGCTTGGCTCCTTGCCAAAAGTACGAATCTGGAAACGCTATCGTTCGAAGTGGAGTTTCACCGGTCCAATGTGTTGGGACGCGGAAGCTCGGAAGGACTACTGAGGCAAAGCTCTAGCCTGTTTGGTGTATGGGCAAATTGTGTGAATGGAATTCGAGGATCTGAATGGGTCAAGAATATGAAAAGCGGGCACACAAAAGGGCAGAATGGAGAAATGGAGACAGACTTGGCGAGTGGATTGAACAAGGAAGCTCGAGAAAGGCAGAAAGGGGGGAAAATGCTCGTTTTTATCACTTTCCCCATGTTGCTGGTGAGTCCGAATTTTGGCACTATCGTGAACCCCAGAAAAAGGCCTCGGCGCATAGAGAGACATCAATTGATCCAGATTTGAGGATATCCGCTCAATCGAAGCTCGTCCGCTTTACTCCGCACGTGGCTATGAACAAGACCAGCCTCATGTATTTCCAGAGGCAAGAAATGAGAGGCTAAATCTTCATCTTCTGTCTGCCTCACGAGCCGCCGACCTGGCTCCACCCTTCCTACATTCATCTCCGTCCAGTTAATGTGCCCCCAAAATAGAAATTGCTAGTTTTGCGTCCTTCAGGTTTCTGCGCTCGCGGGACCATCGAGTCAAGCGAGATTCCTCTTTGCCAACCACCACCACCATCACTACCGCAACAAAACTACGCCCCGAGACCAAATACGACGGCCCGGAGAGTCTAGAAGAAGCGCGCTTCATGACGTGGGCCGAAAGACAGAGACCCGATGAGGAAATGTCGCCCTGTTGGCTATCGTGCGTCCAAAGTCATTGGGTTGGCTAGAGAACACCACCACATCTCCGGCGGCCCATCAAGCGACCGCCTCCTTGCTGAGCGCGCGCATGGCAAGCACCAACCTCGGCCAACAGCAGCACAGGATACCAAGCGCCCAGTTATCCTGGAGGCAGTCACTCCTCATTCGATTCGCTTGTGACCTTTTGGGAGAGGGTGGTGATGTACAACTGCAATCCCCGGCCTATGTTCCCTCGATCTTTTGGCTCACCTAGAACATTTTGGTTTTTTAGGATGCAATGCAGGAATGATTGCGTTGCAGCAATCGATTCTATGGCTCTCATCTCCAAGAGGGACGGGATTTTGTCCCGGAATTGTTGGGCAACATTCTTCTTAGCATTTCTCGGCAGAAGCGCTTCAGATGAATATCCCACATTCGATAATTTGCTGGTCACGCCCACCCGACTGCATCAAATGTTTGATCGAGCCTTTACACTCCACCCTACCTGTGTGTATCCCACCCGGCCTCGCTCGATAGGATGCCTATAGGATCCATCCATTGCAGGCCTCTAGCTTCATAGGCGCCGTCCGCTTTTCTGTAGTGGGCTAGTCCTCACCATGCAATGTTACTCTTCGACTTTCGGAGTACGTCGAGTAGACATGGAAGACAGAGGTCCGGCGACCGTTCATCACGCGATGCCGTCTCCCGCATTGCAGGTGGTATGAAGACCGATCCTACCAAGCGGTTTTCATCGTCAACTTTATGAACATTCTAACGTCAAAAGTCCCACTTCAAAGTTGGTGTTAACACCATCTAAATATCCATCAATGATCGAAGATGAATCCGGCGCAGTGTAACAGTTGAGCACTTAACCATTCCTGCAGTCGATATACACGTCAGAATGGGAACGACCTATCGTGTGTCGTGCACAACTCCAGCATTTCCAACAACAAGTATATGCAGGATTCCCGGCCCAACCTTCATTAGGATTAGGCAGACAATCCTTACGTGTGTGGTGACTGAAGGCAAAGCCTAGGGAGTCTGGGAATGGATCTTACCAGCCAGACCTCTTCAAGATGGTACCACTCGTCAGTTTTCCTAACATCTGAAGGGAGCGGTGTGAGGAGTGAATGTAGGAGTGGAATCTCGCCTTGCCTTTGTGGCCGTCCTCCACACAGAACACCAACAGGTCTCTACAAATCGACGGTCTCGGGCATTGTCTGCCTAGAAGAGCCGGGAAAGGACAAGGAAGGAGCCTCGTCGCTACAGTCGCGCATTCCCATCCTCCCAGCATAATATTCGAACATAGAATAGGCCCTATGCACCAAATCCCTGGTCAAGATTCCCAACAAGTAGTAGCCCGCGGAGATCTGTAGTCGTCACCGCTTGAACTTCTCTAATCTACCTCGTACTAGGGTTCGAAACGCAAGTTTCTTTCCTTTCTTTCTTTCTTTCTTTTTTATACATCTAACAATTCCCAGCCTTTTTATTCTACCTCTTTCTTTTTTCCACTCTTCATTCAGGAAATACCTTTGGAAAGCCCTCTATATGATAGACATGGAGGGATTCATTTTGTTAGTCCGGACATCAAGCACCCTTGCAGCAGTCTTGCTGCTCCGTAGTACGCACATCTGCCCCAGAGAAGACAGTCACATAATGGATCCAGTGCAACTCCTAACTAGGTCGAAGGCTTGGCTGAGCTCGCCATGGAAACAGACCCGGCGTCAAGAGGAGTCATAAGGCCACACCCCAATGTCCATGTTGTCATCCCCACATCCGATCTCCTCTTCTTGCAGTTCGTGCGGTGGAACTTGCTGGAAGGAGGAGGAGGGGTGCCAAGTTCCAACACAACACGACATACTACCGATATGACAACAGCCTCCAATGAATAACAGGCGTTGCAACAGATCCCGTGTTGGGTATGGGTCCGGCACCTTCTAGTTTCCCGTCCTTACTTCTACGCGTCTAGTAGTATTCGAAGAGGAGGTCGTATTGATAGTTCCTCACCAATCTACGACGACCCTGTCCCATACCTTGCAGATGTGATGAATCCTTCATAGACGCCCAACAATCAATATTGACCCCTCTTTTACTCTCATTGTGACGATGCTTCGATAGAGGATGTATCATCTCTCCCATAGAGGCCAAAGCCCACGGCGCCCTAGATGACCAGAAAAGTTCTCTGGGAGAGCTCCACCTCCCATTGCGAAGGTGTGCTGCGGGTAGCCATGCCCGACCGTCGACTAGGCCTGGTTCAAGGCCTTTCAAGGCCTGCATCCGGGTGCCCCCTTAAAGGCCATTGATTGGATTTCATGGAGAATCTGTTCAAGAACTGCAACGATTTTACCCGGGCGATACTGTCATATCGGTAGGATGCAAGGATATAGCCTCAAACTCATCTACGTACGTCTCTATGGTCCATATCAAGGGTTGGTTTTGTCGTCTTGAGCTCGGATTTTTTCGAAGCTAACACTCGCTTAGCCATTTGTGAAGCGACATAAATGCCTGTTAGTGTGCTCGCTCACGGAATCCATTCCTGCAAGCGATTCTTGAGCCAGCTGGACTAAACGTGCCGGTTAGGAGGTTTGGAGCCAACGTTTGTGGCACCGACATGCTTGGTCACTCTCTAGTAATTTGCAATGAGTGATTCCTAGATACTCTCAACGATTCGGCCATTCCTGGCTCAGTTGGATGGGCTTTACCGCCCTGTCATAGGATCCATCCATCTGCAGACAGGACGCATGAAATGGGCTCCCATGCCTCAGGCCGCTTCTCCTGGTTGGGTGCACATTCATTCCTCAGTAGTCTTAGATTGACCCTGAGCGACATTACTTCTTAGTTCAAATCCATATCCAAATGAAAGTGATGTTCAATCAACGGCGGTTAGGTCAGGATCTCCTTTTCTGAACTTCAGCTAACCTCAAAGGTTGTCCAGTTCAAGCCATGGGATACCTCAACCGCTCCGCTGCCGATTTTCGGTATGCTTGATTCCCTCATGAGACTCCCCTCGGCTACGGGAGTAGGTTTCCTACACTTGTTCAACGGAATAAAACTCTTGAGAGCTTGCCATCTACCGTGTCACCGATTCTCCGAGGAAGGAACCTCCATAGTAGACTATATTTATATCTGCCAATCTCTATACATCCCGAGTGTCTATCATCAGCTACTCTTCTTCGTGACGGGATACATGTTACTAAACAAGCTGCTTTGATAGACCCTCCTCCATCCACCGTACCACCGTCTGGGTTGCCCTCTAGCCCCATCCTCTATCGAAACTTGCGCCTCGTCCTCGACGCTGTTGGCATGGCGCCTTCGTTTCCTTCCGCCCGTTGGGCCACCCGGTCCTTGTAATCGTCGATGGCCGAGTGCACGCCATCAATGAACTTGGCCATGCGTGCCTCGGTCAGACAATCATTACCCATCACCTCTACCGACTTGCCAAAACACCGCTACACTTTCGGCGAGTGTGTCAATGGGCACATGCCCCAGGGAACCATTGGCATCAGCACAAGATTCGCACCTCATGTCTTTGCAATAGCGTGACTCTTTCTGCCCCACCGGAGGTGAGGGGGGATATAAGAGCTCGGATAGAATCTCATCTGGCGGATATTGGAGATAACATGAGATACGCTGGTGTACTGACGGGTGAGGGAGAAGATGTGGGACGAGAAGGAGCCACTCACCACCTCTCTCTCGGACAAACATTTGCAGTCTAGTATCGGGTGGCGGGGTGAATGTCTCTAGAATGGATGTCATTCTGCTTGATGGAGAGGAGTCGTTAAAGACGCAGAGGTGGATCGTCTTCGACAGACGCCGGCTTGTCGCCCCGCAGTCCTCCCACAGCGACGAGACAGAGGCCCCCCTGGCATCTTAGTCTAATCGTCTATCATTCGTGTTTCGGCAGGGAGATGAGACAACAGGGTGGTGAAGGGAAGAAAAAGAAAAGTGGCAAAATCTTTCTTGCGATTTCGAGAAGTACATAACGCCTTCAGGTCTTGACAGCCACGAGCGCTTATAGAGGTGCATTGCCTTCGGCCTCTGAGCTCCATGCGATGAGTTCACGCCTGGCTCCAGTAAATACTAAATAAACTAAATTAGAGACTTGAAATGTCCACTGAGCGGAGTCTTTACGTATTCTACTCTTCGCAAGTCGGTATTATCCGTTCTAGCATCTGGGCTCGAAGATGACAACCTCATGTTTGACTGACGACTTGGGTTAACAACCTATGAATTCCCCTTCTGGTCTAATTGGACTGATGTGAACCGGTGTTGTTCTCGTGTACCACAGATTTGGGCTCTGGACTATGCACCAGTCTCCCATTTTTCCAAGGACAGGAGATATGGGTTCAGCTAGCCCTCACGCTGGGCTAGAAACGAGCTTCCGTCCGAGACTTGAGATGTGTTCCGGCTGACTAGATATTTTCCGGGTCCAATACCTCTTCCAACGGTGACTACGCTCGTTGATGCATGTCTCGTTTTCCAGCCCGGAGAGGAAGGAGAACCGAACCCATAATACAAAGTAGTCATAGATTATAACAGTGAAGGCATTCCTCACTTGATTAGGATTATAATGTCAGCAGTGTTCGCAAGCTACCACAGCCGGTTAGCAGAACTTGCGGAGATTCTGAGAACACGAGCACAGATGATCCTGAAATGAAGTGGAGATAAACAACCGGGCAGAGACAAATATCTGCCCTCTAAGAAGGGTGCGGCTGTGATGCTCTGGGTGCCAAATGAAATGGACCTGATCCTCGATTGCTCACCTGGGGAGCTTCACACCATTCATGATGAGAGTAATGTTCTCGTCTGGGCAGCCACATGATGTCTCCCAAAAGAACTCCGGTTCTAGGCAACGTCTTTCATTGCTCAACGCCTCCTAGGCCTAGAATCACGGGAGGATCGGCCAACGGCCGGGATAAGAGGCCGGCGGTGGGTCACTGTCTACTACGTGTAAGGCGCTTAGGTGCATCACTCGAGACTAAGAGCAGGCCATCAATCAAATTTCTGATAGTTTACCAACAGCGCCTACCTGCTGTGTGTTTGGCACGAATCATCAGCCAGTTAGAACTCAAGAAGGCAAACAGGGCTGATGAAAGGTCCCTGACTCGCATGAGGAAGCGCCAGGGGCAAATACGTCTCACAAAATGATCTCCTTCCAATATCGGTCATTTACATTTTAAAGTATAATTGTGTGTCTGGGGCTCGGCGCTTGCGCCAAACAATGGCACCGAATGAGCGGCGAGGATTCACGCTCATGGTGTTCATTCGCTGGGATATGCCCCACGTTAATCGTCGCTCATTGCGATTCGGGGAAGTGGCGTCTGGAGATATGTCCCAGAAGAGAAAAAGAGGTTGGTCCAGAGAAGAGTCACGGGCGGAATGGGGGTGGTATTCACCTTGCTATGCCTTGTTTCGGTAATTGACATGACCGGGCGTCTCAGATCTGGCGCCGCTGGGCGAGGCTGTCACGTAACCGATGATGGAAGGAATATGCGAGCAATAAACCTAGGTATGTATGTGATGGTGGACCTGGAAGCCAAAACGGGTACGCTCCCTACTAGAAGGCAAAGTGATCGTCGGCTGCGACGAAAACCTCGAGGATTCCCAGAATTCCTGCATGGATCACCGAGGTACTGAGGTCTACGAGGAACGCATTGAGGTAGTTCAAATAAAGCGCGTATTTCACACAGCACTCGACTGTCAGACCATGACATTGATCCGGATGGGGAGGCTGGGAGACAGGACGGAGGGATTGAATTGAATTGATGTCTGGGCTCAAGAGATACGAAGTACTTCGTGCGAAGTACCTGGCTACGGAAATTGTTCCGACTCTACGAAGTAATCTTACTCTCCGTACTTCGTTCAAGGCAGCTTGAGGTCATCTCGGGCACGATTTTTGAGCATTAATTCCCGTCGTTTAAAGTACTTCGAACAAAGAAATCGTCACGGGCCATACGAAATAATACACCGGGAATTATTTTTGATTGATGTCATCGATCATTCCTCATCCTTCTATTAAAATTGTTCACAACCTTCCTCGCCCGAGTTCAGTACGCTGTCGGAAAATGGAATGAATTTTGACCAGTCATACGAGGCGATCCTTTTAGCACCATTCACGTCCAGTCAATTTCCTCCAAGTTCTGCGAGTCCGCTGGAATATCCTCCAACCAAATAGCGGGGCGTTCTGCCCGAGGGCTTGGGGCAAGACTCGTGTTACGCGAGGAATATCTTCTCCATCCTCAAACCATCCCACCCTTTTCCGCACCTCCCTCGCTACTTCGGAAGTTGGAGTGTAGTACTTCGTACTTCGTAGTGTACACTACTTGCGGGAGAATTTCCTATTTCTTGCCGGCTCCGTGGGTGGTGGTCGAGAAGGAGGGGAGGGGCAGCCACACCGACTTTTTTAACGATGAGTTGGCAAAAAAAGATGGCGTCGACCTCGTCTCAGAATCGTGAAATGGCGCGCTGATTACTGGGCTTAATATTGGTCTTATATGTGCAGCTCCTGAGACCAAAAATAACGGTATCATAATTCTGATTTTTGATGCTGAACTTGCACAGCCCATCGGTTCTCCTCCTTCGTAAGGTGCGGGATTAAGCCCTGGTCAGGAATGGTACTGGGTACACACCGACTTTTGCCCCAGCGCTTCCTTTCAACATTTTCTCCCAGCCCTCAAGGCTGCGACACGGTCGGTGCAATGCTTCGCCTTCTTCCCCAAGATGAAGACCGAGGGGGCGTCTCGGATATACGTGAATGAGAGGGCACTCGCAATGCCCGACACAACGTGACATCTGCCAGGGTCGAAGTTCTAATTTAGACATGGTCACGTGTTTCACATGCCCCACCCGTGACCTGACCTCGCCATCCTTTTGTACCAATCAATGTATGTGGTTGAAGACCAAAACGGAGACTATAGCAGCCAGAAATACCCTCATACTAATTTCGTGTTGCCTGATAAAAGGCTGATGCATTAAGCATTTGGTTGATGCTGGTCGTCAATCTTCCTATATACGTGGAGAACAACGGGTATCGGTTTCCCAGACGGGCGCGTTCTCCAGGCGCATTCCAGGCGTCATTGTTTACTTTGGAGAGACAAGTCAGAACCGTCCCAGGCATCTATCCCCAGCCACCCATGCTCGATTCGCGTGCAGAAAGCACGTTCTTGTACACCCTCCTCCCCCCTCGGCCACGTCGGACCCAATGACACGTCAGGCAGGCCCCACAAGGTACTTCCGTATACAGTGTCACATAAATATACACTGTATACATTTCTTGCTATTGAACCTGTTCACCTCTCAAACAGACTGCGAGCAGATGAGCCTGGAAATACGAAGCAGACGTTCAGAGAATCCACAGTCTGTGAGAAGTATTGGAAGTCGGCCGTTCGTGTTGGTTCTATCTGGGCCTCTTTAGTATTTTCTCAGGCTGCTTCAAGGCACTTCCCTCGGACAATAGGCGGCTTTAGCGATATTTTGTGTGGTGTCTGATAACCGCTGCAGCGTGTTGGGCATCAAGTAACTGATATTACATTGACCTCACTCCGTCGCATGTCGAGGGGGGGTAGACATGATCGGATATGATGTATTCATGACTTCCACAAAGAGGTTAGGAGTAGGTCGGCGCCTTCTGTCCAGGAATCGGACTTCACCGTTCTGTACACTAATAAGACAAGGAGTTACCTTAGCGACTTGGGAGCCTCGTGTTAGGTGTGGGGGTTCGACTGTCTGTCACATCAACTAAGTGTCCATCAGGATTTGACATTCATTCGAAGAGCAACAAGCTTCCTGTCTCAAGGCTATTCCAAGGGTAGCGGATGAGTTAGCCTAGAGTTGCTGGGCTCGCGTGTTTGATATTTGAACTCGGAGCATACTCTTTGACAGCAGTCTCTGTTCATTGAAGCAGGTAGTATTGATCTCTCCAGATCACCATTGCCAACTGTTGTCGCTGGTACACAACAGCGAGATCTGTTTTTCCGATTTTGTATTAATACTGTGTACATCCACAGTCCCGGCACCAATCTTGGGCATCCGGCTCATCTTCCCACCGTACCAACTTGAAGAAGTACATGGATCTTTCGCCCCCTTGCCTGTATTTACCGATGTATAGGTACCCGGGATCTCAGCTCATTATTAATGTCACTCCCTCAAATTTCCTCCTTGTGTGCGAGGACAATTGGGTATCTTGGTGGGCGTGACGTGAAGGAATACAAGCTGGTAAAAACGGAATCCATGCCAAGTCAGCAAAGGAGCAAAGAAGGCTGCATGGTCGGGTGCCAGTCGCGTCCCACGTCCCTCCATCAATCCTGGACAGGGCGGCGTTGATTTTCTTCAAAATTCAGGGTGAGAAAAAGGAGACCCACAACTCGGCTGATTCAGCCAGTCATAATCCTTAAAGGTGTTCGGTCCCGCCTTCACAAATCATCTCTCGTCCCTCTCCTCTCCTCCTTCCACAACCAATCAATCTCTCTCAGCGACAAGAAAACGAATCAATCAGATTCGAGTCTGAACTCCTCCGAGCTTCTGGTTGGTCTCCGATCTCCATCCTCTCATTTCGAAACACACATTTTCTCTTTGGCAATCAACTTTGGCCAGTCAAAGCGAGGCAGACTCGAGATTAATCCAAGTTTGATACTGACTCTCTTTCCTCCTAGCGAACTGGTGCAGTTTTTTACCCGACCAGACATTTTCTCGGCCACGTGCGGCACAAAATCAATTTCAGCTGGCAGCAGAAGTACACACACCTGCACTGCATACAGTAATACTTCGCCCAGCTGCATATCCCACCAAGAGACTTGGAAGGTGGGGCTGACCAAGAAACACTGAAAGTGAGGAACAGAAAAATATCACAATATCGATTCGCAGAGTAAGATACGGTGGATTCCGTTATCCAGCCACATACGGAATTCTCCGTTCTTTTTGTACGGAGCCGCCAAGTTGCCTCTCTCAGTTGAGGTGTCTCCATTGCCCAGTTCATTTTTCTGGGTCCTGACCCGACTATCATTTTAATCCCCAAACTTTTGGAGAGATCGCCGCCCTCTCTGATTTCCCTTTTAACTGGTTCCCCCCTCCCCACTAAGAATAAAAGGCGTCCGACCAGTCGCCAGACCGTGCCCGACTTAATTCGCCCATTCGCCCGCCAAACCCAACACAACCAGCAAATCAGCACCCACAATTATTTTTCGCGACACCTTGACGAGAAAATCGCCCAGACAAATTCAATTCCGCGACGCAGCAGGGCCCTATCATCGTCAAACATCCGCTCTTCCTACTATCTATTGGCCAGAAGAGTAATCAGGTGACGTCAACCGCCTGCGGAAAGCCTTACTCCAAGGACAGGCAGCTTCCTTGGAAACATCCATTCAGAGCGTGCGACGGCGGGCTCTCTCTATCCAAGCCTCGCCCACATTTCTCCCGAAGGTAAGACGCTTCAACACCCACTTCCCTAACACGACGCGACGAGACGTGATTTGGGTACGTACCCCTCGCTTGGTTCAGCCCTCATCTCAGCTCTCTGGAGCAGACACTATCTGGTCTGAATCCCGGTGATGAATGAGTTCAATCTGAGCAGACGAGCAGACAGCCTGTTTTCTGGGGCCAAATAATTATCGCATGTCTTGTATTCCCTCCATCTTCATTTGCACATTTTGCCTTTTCATCCTCAAGACTCCTCCTCCCCTTCCATATTAGCGGTATCAATTTGACACTCCCCTGCTTTTTTTTTTTTACCACACTTTGAAACTATGCGGCACAATGGCTAACTAAACACTGTTCAGCGGCATTGTCCCGGTTATCATCCCATCCTGCCGGACTGGACCTTTCGCACCTGCTCCCCCAAACGGCCTAGCCAAAGCCAAAGGTACGTAAATTTGTTTCTTTGATTCCTTTGCGACACATCTTGAACCCCGTTTTACGCGCTGGCGTTCTGGCATATGGGATACCTTTGCGTCCAGTGTTTCCACTTCCTCGAACCGTTGCATGTGCCTTTGTCAGTTGGCGCCTAGTGGGCGCCTTTCACAGGCTGCTTCCAGCAAGTTTGGCCCAACTTCCCGGGTCCATATGCGCCTTCTTGTCCTCCCACACGACCACATCCATCCCTCCCGTTGTTTGAGTCTCCCCTCCCTTTGATTATGTCCCAGTTGGGATGTCCCACAGGACCTCGGTCCTTCGAACGAAGCTGCGAACAAAAAGGGCAAACGGTCGAGAGCGGGGAAAATGGAAAATTTACATGGAACCCGCGCCTAACCTTTAGCCTCGAGAGTGGCAATACTTGCTGCCTTTTTTGGTCGCCCTTTTCCCCTTTTTTGGCCTTGCCAATCGTCACATCTCTACTTTGGCTAGGACTCGATGTGTTTTTCCATCATGAAACTTGTTGCCTGGCTTCATTCACACTTCGCAATTAGCCCCGCCCTTAGGAGGGCTCACTCCCTTTCAAGCCTCTGGTGCATAGAAGGGAACATCAGGGAGGGATAAGCGCCCATCTCCAACTGCACTGCAAGGCGGAGCCAAGTCCCAATGGCCTCGTTGCAGTGTAACATTTTACATTTCCCTTCCTCTCTTCAGTGGTTGCACTTCGAGACCGGGTGAGCAAGTAGCGCCGCCGAGTTGAGAGCGCTGGCAGTCAGGTGTGGGCCAGATGCATGCATGGCAGGGTCCTGCCAACACATCGCAGACTGCGGCCCAAGGCACGCACAATTTACCTTGCACTTGCACACCCCCCCATTCTGGTGTATTCCATGTCCCCCATGTCTTCTAACAAAGCATTGATGGCTCACCCCTCCTCCCGTCACCTCGCCCCATCCCACCATTACCCCATGTCGCTTGCACTGAGAGCTTCTGTTGCAGCTATTACCTTCCCGCCTATACGTTTCATATACAAGTAAATGCGTGCTAACATAAACGGCCGAATAGATCTTCAGGGACGGCAAGGGCGATATACCCATTTCTCCCAGTAAACATTTTTTTTTCTCCAAGCCTTGATTAAGGGCAACAAATTGTTCGGGATTCGCCTTAGTTTCGTTTCAACAAAATCGAAGCCGTGTTTCCCTGGCCCGACTGTTGAAGATCCGAGATCCTGTTTCGTCATCGCCAGGCTCCTCATCGTTTACCCACCTGTCATTTTTAGTACAATACCTCGCGACAGGCTCCTCTGCATATTTGGATCGCCTGTCCAATACGTAGGGTAAGGCAAAGCCACTTATACCTCCCGCCCCGCAACCTCACAACCCCCCCGTCCTGCATATGCCGTGGAGGACTATTTGGGCAGCCCACTTACCACATTCGCCTCTTGCCAGCTCATCCACGCATATCCAATAGATTGCTGGACCCATCCACCCACCACCACCCCAACAGCACCTCCCAAGGGACCACCAACAACGAGGTACCCAAGTGACGGCAACGTGTGCCCAACTAATACCCAAACTCCTGGGCCATTTTAAACCTCTACCCTCTGAGTAGGCGTCTGAAAGCGTCAAAACCTATTCGTCATTCTTATTTTCCCACTATCCTCGAATCGATACCCACAAAGACCGCTTTCCCCGCCCAAGACGACCCCAGACGCCGAAGGTCATTGATCCCCTAAAGACACCGACGCCAAAAACCCGCGCGGCACCTTCGAGATCCAATTGGCGCTCACAAACCCGTGGCAAAGACCTTTGGATTTCATCGCAATCGGTGCTCTCGCCTGGTTGAGCTCGACTCAGTCCAGCGGAGCATGGAGTACGGGCAATACGCTCAACAACAGCAACAGAACGCTCACCCATATACCAACTCTGGCTCAGCCAACCCGATAACCTCGCCGACAAGCCACGGTCTTAATTCGCACAACACGCAAGCGTCTCCAATCCTCCAACAACAGCACACTACCCAGAACCAACACCACAACATGTATCAACCACAGTACGGGGTGCCACAGCAGCCGATGCACTATGGCATGCCTCAGATTCAAGCCGCGGCGATGGCTGCGACAGCAGCGGCGTCGGGATCGAATTACCCTTACATGTCGTCCGACCCCGGTCTGCCGCAGCGCTCGCCTACGATGGGCGCGAACCCAAAGAACGAGAAGAGAGGACCTCGGTCGCCGACCCAATTAAATAATGTCTCACAGATGGCTGGCCAACGCCAAATAGGCCAAGTCGCTAGCCCCGGTGTGCCCGGTCCCCAGGCGATGATGGGCCATGTTGGACGCCCTGGCGTAGCCGGACCGGGAGCTATGGGACATCCTCAATCGATGCAACATCCGCAAGCCCCTGAAATCGCGACGGGACCGGTCGAAGAGTCCCCGTTATACGTAAACGCCAAGCAATTTCACAGGATTCTCAAGAGACGTGTGGCGCGACAGAAACTCGAGGAGCAACTCCGGTTGACATCGAAGGGACGGAAGCCTTACCTCCACGAGTCTCGGCACAATCACGCAATGCGACGACCTCGCGGGCCGGGCGGCCGTTTCCTCACAGCCGATGAGGTGGCGGCCATGGAGAGGGAAAAGAAAGCGCAGCAGGATCCACAAGGCGGTGGAGGTGACTTGAAGGACGGAGATGTGGGCTCCAACCAAGCAGAAACGACGACGTCGACTGGTGGTACGAAACGGAAGTCTGACATAAACTCGAACTCTCCAAATAAAAAGGCGAAGACAGAGGCGATTAAAGCCCAACAAGGCGGTGGCGGACAGGCGGTATAATTTGCGTGATACGGATGGGGGCTCTCACATACCCGCTCGCTCGCCCCGGCTCCGGCGCCGTGGCGACTACGCGTGCACACATCATTCCGCAGCTTTGTCACTACGGCTATAACTCTCACCAACCCTCGTTCTTTTTTTTATTTTTCCGCGCCAGACTAGCGGCATTCTTCCCTTCTCGTTGCTCTTAACAAATCAAGAGCTCTGAGGAGGTTGATATTGCATACTCGTACACTTGACTGGAGAAACCCATGTCATAGTCTGTCGAGAATCAAAATCCCAACCGCACATTAACACTGCACAACTCTCGGATTCTCGAATCAAGAGAGATACTCCCGCATCCTCAGACGAAGTCTGAGGATGCGGGTAACTTCTAATCTTCGCTCCCACCCTCTCGGAGCATATTCAAGTCATTTCTTCTACCTCTGATCACAGCCTCTCGACTGGCAACAGCACAGGCCGTATCTACGAACCGTGGGGAGGGGGTAGGGGGGATGCATAACAACTTGGGAAACGGGCAGGACAGAATGTATGGACGATTCGACGAAGGATACCCCTTTGGTTTTTTTTTTCCCCCTTTTTTGCTGTTTGTTTTATTCTCTCTAAAACCTTTTTCCCCTTCCAAATCATGCATTTCCTTTGACTCGTAATTTTTTTCCTCTTTATGGCCTCGTCTTTTCCTATGTTATAACACTCTCCTCTCACGTACGCACATATACACATTTTCCCTGTTTTATTATGGGAAATGGTTTTGTCCCCCGTCTATCGAGAGCGTCTTTTTTCATCTGATGCAATCATTGCCTTGTTTTCTTTTTTTCTGTTTCTACCCTTGATTATACTGCTATGAAACTCCGGCAGGGGCGCCGGGAGAACTGGTCTGGTCACCATGGGAGGTAGTTTTGAGTTGCAAGGATACATGGGATGGGGGGAACAAGCAAGGGCATTTGTGAATTTGGACTGGTATACGGGATAAGAAGGGGAGGAAAGAAGAAGAAGAAAAAAAGAAAAGAGGAAAAAAAAAGGAAAAACGTCTAATCAATACGATTAAAATTAAGAGCAACAAGGAATCTGCGGGAGGAAAGAGATTGCCTCTCGATTCCCCTTCATCGCCTTTTTTTTTTTTTTTTTTTGGTTTCTCCTCCATGAAAGGCGATGCTTTCCCAGGGCGAACGGATATAGAACTTTTTGATGAGGGCCCATCTGTCACCAGACATGGTCTGCCATGAATACAATCATAGTACTAGTCGAGAGTCGAGAGTCGAGAAGAAGTACTTCCGTCCATATCATGTGCAAATACGAAGCAGATGCGGTGTACTTCGTAGGCTACTATGAGGGAGACAGCCGATTTGGGCCATTGAGGATTTAAGCGTTTGAAGGCACCTGTTCGACCATTTTACCACTTTAATTGGAATGAAATGAGAGAGCAGGTCGGGATGATAGAATCTCTTAGAGTTTAGAGAGTAGAGTGTTGATTGTCTCGTGTCCATCCATCAAATGTCTCGAGTCTCGGCACCGAACCAGCGAAAGCAGCAAGGTCAGACCAGGTTTCTCCAATGGACGTCGCCGTTGAGCCTCGGCATCTTGCAGCTCACCAGCTTAGCTCCCACAATGCGCTGACCCTCCCCGCATGCGACAGTCGCGCCGACGCCATACAATTCTAGTAAATCTAGCAAAGCAACCTAGGAGCTGACCTCGGAATAATCGCCCGGGGTTTAGAAAGCTAAAGTAGAATTCCGGAGTATATAATTCGATCCAAGCTCGAATGTTCCCCTCCGATCCCGACCACTAGCGGCTTCAATTTCAACCTCCAAGACACGAAGGCAACGTAGCCATTGCAGGAGATAAGACGGGATTACTTTTCTTTTTCTTTTTTTAGAATTTAAGTATTTCGTCATCGTCCTCCAGAGGACTTCGCTCCCTCACTCCTTCACTCCCTCACGCCCTTTCTTACACCATGGCTGGCCCGATCCGGCACCCAATCAACCAGGCGAACCTGGAGCGGTATCTCCAGGAACACGTCCCGGAGATTAAGACGCCCCTCGACATTAAGCAAGTAAGCAGCAGCCCTTCTTCTCCCCCAAGGAGCTACCACCGCTTTCCTTCAAACCTCTTTCTCCAATCATCAAACTCACAACCCCCCCCCCC
>JUDQ01000556.1:2265-16952 GCA_000812075.1 Scedosporium aurantiacum
CTTGAGGATGGCGTGGATCTTCTGGGAAGCCTCGACGGCGGTCTGGGAGTGGAACTCAGCTGGAAAAAAAAAAAAAAAAAAAGGCTACGTTAGCAACATATAACCTGAGGATAGGATTATTTGTTAAAGCCTCGGAACTTACCAGGGTAGGAGACCTTGAAGAGGACGTTCTCCATGACGTAGCTGCCGTAGGGCCTCTGGAACTCGAACTTGTTGCCCTTGAAGAGGACATCGTAGAAGCCCCAGGTAGGAGCGGAGAGGACGGTGGGGATACCCTTCTCGCCCTTGAGGACCTTGAGGGCAAGGTTCACGGCACGCTGGCAAGCATCACCGGCAGCCCAGCTCTTTCGAGACATGGTGTTGGGGGAGTGCCTGTAAGTCCTGAGGGACTGGCCGTCAACCCACGCCTGGGTGATGGCATCAGCGGTCTGGGACTCGGAGAGGCCGAGCATCTTGGATACGACGGCGGTGGAGGCGACCTTGACGAGGACGACGTGGTCGAGACCAACTCGGTTGTACGAGTTGAGGAGGGCGAGGCAGCCCTGGATCTCGTGGGCCTTGATCATGCCCTCGAGGACGTCACGGACGGTGAAGGTCTTGCCGCCGGCAATGTTTCCACCAGCCTTGTTGGTGCGGGTGATCCAGTCGGCAACGGCGAGGATGGCACCGAGGTTGTCAGAGGGGTGGCCCCACTCAGCGGCGAGCCAGCAGTCGTTGTAGTCGAGCCATCGGATCATAGCACCGATGTTGAAGGCACCGTTGACGGGGTCCAACTCGAAGGGAGTTCCGGGAACGCGGGAGCCATTGGGGACAACGGTTCCGGGAACAGTGGGGCCGAGAAGCTTGGTGCACTCGGCGAAGTTGAGGGCCTCAAGACCGCAGCCGAGGGTGTCAATGAACACCCACCTCGCAGTGTCGAACTATTGACACACACAAGGTTAGACTCAAATCCGCAATTGAAGAGTCAATTGGTCACTACAGAAAGTATAGAGCCTGTGTTCGAAATAGGACGGGAGTCAGTGGGGTTAAATGGATACTCACAGCGAGCTCGGAGTCGATCTTGTAGTTGTGGACATAACCGGCAATGTCGGTGATCTCGGGATCATAGTCGTTCTTCTCAGACGCCATGGTGGAAGTGTAGGCAAACTGCCTCCTAGCACTGGTAGAAAAGCTAGCGGCTCCGACCCTGGGCGCAGCGGTGATGCAGCGCCTGTAACCAACAGCAGTAGCACAAGTCAACGACGAGGTGCTCCGTCTGGGGACCGAGATCTTGCGGGAAACTGCTCGGAGGCTTCGATTGACGGCAGACATGATGTCCCTTCTCTTTTCTCTTTGTTTCTCAACTTTTCCGTGGTCCCGTTCAAAAGTCCAGGAACCCCTTCAAGCTGGTTGATGAGGAGAATAGTATCGTGTTATGCCTGATCAATTGTTGAGGACAACTTCCGCGCGAGGGAATCTTTTCTGGGAGCTTCACCTTGGGGGAAGGAGCATGTGGGTGGGGTGGGTTTTATACCAGGTTTGAGCCGTGCATTCCCCTTGTGTGGGTTGTGTGGGGGGAGAATTTAGCGTTTTTTTCTCCCTTCTCCAATGTCCTTTCTCCATCCACGACCTTGGGAATCCACTGAGCCGAGCGCCTCCAAGCGGATTCCCGAAGGAGGCCGAGAAACTGCACTCTTTAGGCCTCGGTTGTAGGCGGGCTGCCGCCACGATAAACTCGGGGTAAGCTCCCCTGTTTTGCCATCTGCCATCATTGATTTGATGGATTTGATGTGTTAGAATTGGGGTAATGCCGAGCCCGGAGGCGGATTCCCCTCATGGACGATGGAGATTTCTACGAAGTGCAATTTTTTTTTTGTTGAGCCAAGATTATTGCTTCGTACATCTTCAGCCATTTACTGCTCTCTGGGCTGGTTTGCATTCACATAAAGCCGCACGAAGTCGGCAATAGGACCATGTGCACCTCGATCGCCGCGCCATGCAGGATTAGTCTCATGTCTTATTGAAGCATGGAGTGTCCGAAGTATGATCTGATGTGATTTGATGCTGCCCTATACCACCAAGGTCACAGTATCATCCAGTATCATCCAGTATCATCATGTTTCCAATGCGATTGACAAAAAAATTAATTGAGTAAAAAATAAACTAAAATTTTAAAAATAGAATTTAACGAAAGTCAATTTCATAACAACATCGAAGCTTAGAAACTGCTCTAAATGGTATCTCAACTATCAAACGCCCTTAATAGAAAAAAAAATTTTGAACAAAAGAAAATTTCGTAGCTAGAAAAACGAGAGCACATGCATCTCTGTCCACGTTCACAACTCATTAACTCCCCCAAGACCATCATCTCATCTCGATGGGTAAAGGGGGTAGGGTAAGGTATGTGGTATCAGTATCATTTCCATCCAGCCGGTCTGATGTGGCTTGGCAGTAAGGTGCCGTTGCCGCACCGCTCGCCTGTACGTGCTGCGAAAATAAATCCGTCTTAACCCCGATCCTCCATGACGGAGCACTCAGGCGGCCAGCGCGGGATCGGAATGGAGGCGAATTTCGCCTTGCGCTCCTCTTCCAGCTTGCGACGAAGAATCTCCACCTGGAGAATCCAGCGCCATTGAAGCTTCGTCTGTCGCTGGCAAAATTCCCGGGCGAGCATGTCTTCTTCGAGAGCAAATTCTGCTGCTAGATTCTCGATTTCCTCGGCCCGTTTGCTCAGGAGCTTCTGCCACTCTTCCTTTTGTCGCTCGACAAGTTCTTCCATGGCCTTGAGCTGGCGGTCTCGCATGACATTGATTTTTGCTTTGTGAAGACGCTCAATGTTGTTGCGTAGATTATATTGCTGGCCGAGCTCCCGCAGATCCCGCTCTGTCACGACCCGAGGCGGCAGGTCCGCGTCGGGGCTTCGGCCAAGTCCCTCACAGTAAGCTTCCATATATTTCAGGCGGATGCGAATACTCCGCTCGCTTTGTTCGAGGGTTTCCTCCAGTTCCATCTCGGCCGCGAGTTGGCGGTCTTCTAGGTGTGTCACCGTCTTGGCATGCCTGTCCTTCATCTTCTCCATCTGGTCCGAGTATTTATCGGACAAGGCTAGCTTCTTTTGCAATTGTCTTGCCCACATCAAGTCCCGCTTCTTCTTGATGAAAGCTTGAAATCTGTCGAATTCCGCGGACTGTGCATCGGCCAGATTTGAGAATTCAAGGCTGTTCGCCGTACGCTCCCTCGCATCTCGTTGCTCGATCGCCTCTGCTGCAGCAGCCGCCTCCCGCGCCGCCTTCTCGGCCTCCCTCTCGGCTACTCTTGCGGCCTCTTCGGCTTGCCGTCTCTCCAACTCTTCCTCTCCGTTGCAAAAATTGGGGCATCCGACCGTCGGGTCCCAAACGGCACCACATATATAACAAAACTGTGCCTTACACCGGCAAGTCATATGAGTGCACCCTTGAGTAAGTTCGACGAGAGTCCGACACCTATAGCACCTCCTCCAGCCCGACTTCTCGCCAATTTTCAGCACAGCATCTAATTCACCATCATCGGGGCAGTCTTGGCCCCGCTGGTGGGCTTCGTGTTTGCACATCGAGCAAGCTTTGGTGGAGCACTTCCTGCAGATGACGACAAAGGGGTGTTTCGGGTCGATCTTGTTTCGTGGCGGGATGAACTCTCCACAGCTGGCATTCGGACAAAAGACTCGCGACTCCCACGGCGTGCTGAATTGCACAACCGCCTTGAGGAACCGGATTTGCGCTTCCACGTCGAGAAGTTCGGTTAGCAAGGAGCTCGGGATTGGTAGCGTACAGCATCTCGGGGGCATCTTGGATTCGTCTCTCGTCGCTTGATCTATCATGATCTTCAAGCATTCGCTGCAATATGTATGGCCACAAGGTAAGTCTTTCGGGGGGCTCGACGAATCGAAGTCTTCTCGGCAACAGACGCAGGAGCTATTAGAAAGTCTTGATAGTAAGTACGAGTTCAGGCAATCAACCAGATCCAACTGCTACTCGGCCACTCACGTCGTAGCCCTCGAAGTGTTATTCGACTGTCTCCTCTTCCAAGGCATTCGTGGCTTGATGAAGCCAATCCTAAAGGTCGATGTTTTCGTCTTCTTCGAGGCATTCGAGCGCTTCTGGCGGGATGCATCTGTACTCTCGGAGACTTCTGTTCTGGTGTATTTCGGTTGAGTAATATTCGGACCCAGCTGAGAGAGATATTTATCGTAGAGTTCGAAGCTGAGACTTTCCGACCAGCGACGGGGATTCGCTGGTATCGGTATCTCGGTCATTGAGGGAGCATTGGGCGTGGAAGGGCATCGGGATGTGGTAGTGCTACGTGAGACTGAGCGGGCCTGTGCGTCGGAGAAGGAGTTGATGGGGGAGTCGAGGCTCGATGAAATTCTCTTGTCGGCACTGATTGTAGGTTGCGATGCATCGATTCCCAAAGTTAAGGCCTCTCTTATAAGCGCGTTGTCAAGATCCGTCTCAGTCGTGCCGTTCCGGGCGCAGAGCACGTCGACGAGATAATCGACATCGTCGTCGTCGGGGTTGAGGAGAGTGGGGCTGGGACTGTCCATCGTTGTCGTGATCGGTGGTTGGGCTTGATAAGCCAAAGAACCCATCGATGCCATTTCCTGCACCCAAGAAAGCTATATACGGCGAGGGGAAAAGGGAGTAATAAAAATCTATAGAAGAATGAACACGGCCGCAGTGGAGAAAGGAGGTATTATAAATTATTCATAGGAAAGCCGTGCATCATCGTGGTCGACCAGGAAGGCCGGTGCAAAGAGATTAATTGAGATCGATTCAGTGACTGCCAATGCTCGGTCAAGGTGGGCATGGGCCACTTCTTAAAACAAGTTGGGTGCGAAACGAGAGAACAAGAAGAAAAGGCGTCCGTAGGCGTCTGTAGGCCGTCCCTTGTTGCTAGTGGGGGACGATCAAGTGCCCTGATCGGAGCGATCCTGCCCGCGTGGATAAAATGGCTTCGGAGGTGGGAGACTCGAGAGCAAAGGGGGAGGAACTTTGCTAAATGCTCAGGTCCCTGAAAAGAGGGTTCACGTGGAGTCAATGCGAAGGTTGAATTGTCGGTGTACGAAGTCCGGAAGTAAAAGAGCAGAGGTGGAGGGGAAGAAGAAGAAGCGACGGAAGGGTAGATGATAGACCAATGTTAGCGCAGGCAATGTGAGGCAATGTGAGACCCAGGGTCCAGAGTTGATGTGATCGGGATGGGGATTGGGTTATCGCGGCCAGGGTATTTATTAAGTTCGTCGTACGAACCGTACCATATATTTTTGATCGCCCTCAGCCGGGCTTTGCATTTGGTGGATACAATTGTCTGTTTGTCTGTAAGGTGTGAAGTAGTGCAGTGTATTTACAAGGGCCCAGAAAACCGGGTGAGACGATGCGGGACGAAACGGGGCGGGAAGGCGTGGAGCAAGCGGGCAATTAATATTGCTCGGAAGACACCACCTAGAAAGGCTTAGAAGTCAAATTTCGTTTTTGCTCGTGAGTATGAGTGTAGTCGAAGGGTCGTGGGTCGTGGGTCGTGCCAGCGGATAACCAACCACCCAGCTCGGTGATCCAGGACTCTTTCAGGATACTCGGCAGAGACAAAAATGTGATTCGCTCAGATAGATGGGGACGTTGGAGTCTGGAGGGATTTCGCTCCCAGACCAGATTCTTCAAATCGTCCGTCACCTTGGCGCTAGGCTCTGTTCGCCAACCGATGCGCTGCGTTAGCCATTTATCGCTGTGATCCGAGAGCTCATGTACCGACGTTGGGTACTCCGAACCGGACGGCGAAGTACGTACTCACGGGTGGGCCATCCACACAACTTGAAGTATCCGGATTGATGCAGCACGGTAGTGGATGCCGTCAATGTCTATGTCAATGTCTGTGTCAATGTCTGTGTCTGCCATGACCAGTCACCAGAGACGGGTGATGTTCAGGCCGGGGTACTTGGGACATGGCATGCCGGACCAGGGTCAGCCTGGAATACAACGTAGCCCATCCTGCACCAGCCTGGCTGGATCGGGATGGGCAGGCCAAAAGCAGAAACAACTTTGAATCAAGCTTATCAAATCCCGATCAAATATTAATACCGCAGTTCCGCAGGTACTATCTCGGTATTTGGCTGTTCCAAGTGCGACGACATCCTGAAATTTCATCAAAATGCCCTGCCAAGAGGGCACAAAACCGGGATGATCCGGTCTTCATACTCGTTGGAAAATCCTTCGCTGCAAACAACATTTGAGGAGTGGAAACATCTCGCCTTATGCTAATAAAACGGGAGGAACTTCGTTACATAGGGATTGGGTGCCGAGGGAGCATGTACTCCCTCCTCGGGGTACTTATGTCCCCGAGCATGCACACTACTTCCTCCAAGTACACAATAGCACGATCGTAGCCAAATTGATGAGACCATCAAAACCACATGATCAATTGCGATTTGATCCGAGCAAATGGGTCTCGAGCCTCCCCTTCCCCTTCCAAGCCTGGCCAAGCACTAGGCCCGCCCGCTCCCCACCGACCGGCGCCACCAACAAAGCTCAGGAGATCGATCAATGGAGGGCAGGAGCTTGCCGATGTCTGACAGAATTGGCAGCCGTGGCAGGAGTGACAGTCTCAGCATACAGTACTGTATTAGTGACAACAACCTGCTTCAATGTTCCTTCTTCGTCTTCGTCCTCGTCTTCCTTCTTCCTTCCTCCTCAGGAGCGGGGTCGGAAAAGACTTAGTGTAGGAGCGAATGATAATTTTAACAATGTGATCATCTATGTTGAAGTACCAAGCACGAGTCGATCAAATCCTTTTACCCTCTGAAGTAGGACAAGCCACTCACAGCCCGTCCGTCGCTCGATTCCGCTGAGCTGCGAAACTAGCGACAAGCACACCATCGATCCCTACCCTTTTTAAGAGATGGCGTTCCCTCTTCGGCCAGATGGTCAGCTCCGGAGAACAGACGAGATAACTCCAGACTCCAGAGTACGAAGTACATGCTATAAAGGCAAGGGGGGGAAAAAACGAAAGAAAGAATGGGAGAAGAAAAAAACGGACACGATGTCGATCCATCTAATGTGAAGCCGGCAAGTGGATAAGACTTCTCCAGTTTAAATCGAAAAGAGTGCAAGTTCAAAGACATGGGCCCTCATCTTCTACTTCGTATGTACAGCCGCCGTTACAATTTCAGGTAATATGGATGGAATGGAGTGCATGCAGCCCTGGTAATGTTGTGCATAAACTTTCCTGATCGACAAACCGGCGCTTCCATCTAAGATCAACCTTCAGCTCTCCACTACTCTCAACATCGTGCAAATTTCTCCACTGGCTGGCAACAGGCTAACTACAAGTAGTGTTCGCGGTTATTGTAAGAAACACATCAACGAGGACGATGAGATACGAGGGACATTGGAATTCAGATACAAAGCTCAGCAAGGCTCGAACAGCTCGTAACCTAGAATCAAGAGCAAGCAGCCGCCTTCGTTCCTCGGCATACAACAGCAAGCTCAACCGGACACCCTTGAGAACAGCATGTGGGAAAGCTAACGAGGGCAAACAAACCAACTCGCTTCAGCACTCGACTCCTACCAAACCCCGGCTCAAGAAACAGGCATGTGGCTCCCTTGCCCAGTACGAAGTACTGCTTTTACAATTCAGATCAAATTGCGTTTGTCAGTCAATGACTACCACCTCGAAGTGTGAGATGTAATCCAACGGCTCCGGGCGGCCCAGTGTTACATCAGAATCGTAACCGTCGTCCTCGGCGAGCTCGATTACATCCCTCTCAACTCCTTCCAGGGCATTAGCAAACGCCGCAGCTGCAAAGAGGTCATCCCCAGGCAGATCCCCTGCGAGGCTGCCTGCATCGGAGCCGTCATCCGAACTGTCATTCACAATCACCGCCGGTTCCATCACAACGTCCATCTCATCTTGCACCAAAATCGCGTCGTTGTTTTGCCTTGGGGCTTCTGTTTGCTGGTCTTGAGGCAGCATCCCGTCGTCCATGAGCAAACATTTTTCAATGTGGCGATACAAGTGTTCCGCCACGACGGGTGGAAACGCGTTGCCAATTTGCTTCTTGATATATGGTGCGTTGAAAACATGGTAAACAGGGAACCCCTGAAGCGTGGCGTATTCCCTCAGTGTCAAGTCTCGTTTACCACTGAAATGGTAGTTTTGGCCGCCAGATGTCGTGATACACCGAGGGAGGATGCGGTTTGGATCCCAGGGCCTGAAGTTGACGCGGCGCATGTCTCGCGGCTTGTGGAGGGGATCCACACCCCGCCTGGCCCTGATTCGATCCAACGCCTGCCGAGCTGTCACGTAAGGCTTGATGCCATTCCCTTCAGCTGAATGGGAGGGCTCCGGAAAAGGGGGGAGACTTTCTCCGGGGCCAGCACCGATCATGATCAAACGTTTCCTCAGCGCTGGCAACCCCTAGTTTGCGAGCGCAATCACCTTCCACCGCACCGAATAGCCGTACATGGTGAAAGTATTGATCAAGTGGTTAAAGTACGGTGCGAATCGGACCATCATCAGCCCGAACGTTTGCTCAAGGGTAAAGACTCGGGGTCTCACCTTCTTCAAAACAATCTCACAGCCGAAGAGGGCCGCGAGATTTGCTACATCCTTAGCCTCATTGGGGATCGTGTGAGCCGGCGAAAAGACTTGACACGGTGGTGAAAAGTGGCACATATCTGTTATCATCACCCTGTGCGCAGTCGCTTCGATAAACTCGGCGACACTTTGCTCAAAGACCTCTGTAAGGGGAAAGTTCCGGCGGTAAGAGCTGCACGCGGCGTCCCAGTGGTCCACGGCGTATCTGGGGAACAGACCGGCTTTGACTGCTCCCCTCGACGCTCCGCCCGCTCCTGAGAAGGTGTCAAAGAAGGTATATTTTTGACCCTGACGTCGTCTCTCGGCATGAGCTTCGTCCTCTACGCGATGGTTGCTGTTGAGTGACGGCAACGATCCATCAACCGCGATAGGTGTCGTAGCGCGACCCCCTTGTTGTGGCATATATGCTCCCCCCGGTATCCATTCCCCCCTCCAACCCTTCCGCAAATCATCTCGACTGACCCGATACGGCTCATCCGCCTCGTGGGGGAGGATGTTTATCATTGCCGCTTCGTAGTCGAGATGCATACTAGTCCGCGCAGCCTCTCGGAACTTTCCAGTCGGCCAATATCTGTAGTATTTCCACCTGCAAACGAGAACGCCCCTCGTGTTATGCTCTGGATACGGAGCGTTCGTTGTGATGAGCGTCCTGGTTGCGGTTACTTCTGACACAGGAACCTCTACCAGGGCCTGTATGTCTGCATGCCTGGGGTCGTCGCGGTCCACATCGTACACTGCAGCGACTTCCCGACGGCGCCACTTAAGGAGGCCGCCCATATGCCGGCTCTTGATGTACGGGATGCCTCTGATGATGGTTTGTCCCGGTGGCGAGTCTTTCGTCTGATATATGGCTTTGATTTTGAGGTATCGGAAGCGGAGTGGATGGTTAGGCTGCATATTGATCTGCACGACGACATCCTCCCGGAGGCTCATCCCGTTCCAAGTGACGTGGCTGAGACGGAGGCCGATACCGCCGATGTCTTGGTTTCGGCGGACTCTGGGACTGTCTTCTCTAACCTCGTCATCTTGGGTGAGGTCGAAGATCTCATTCTCGACCAAGCTTTCTAGCTCCACAATTTCATCTTCGTCGTCGACGTCGATAATGGTGGGTCGCGGCAAGTTTCGCCCTCCGGAATTACGCAGTTCCCAGAGCCGGCGGGATATCTCGAAGACTTCAGCGTCTTGGCCGGAAAGTTCCTGGTCGTCTTCGTCGTCATCGATTATCCAGCTGTTGTCTGGACTAGATCCTGGAAACAGATCCATCATAATCTATCTCGGCCAGTTAGTTCGCATCCTGTCTAGTCCCTTAAGAGTCATACCCGGAACGTTGCTCTAGTACTTAGACGAGTATCATATACCCTCGCAAATCTCCACAAGCAGAGCAATCTCCTCTCCTTCAAGTAAAGGTACCCTCGCTAGTCGCAGGGTAGGCGAGGTCGGGCTAATTATGAAGGCCCGTCTCTCTTCCAGGATATGATAGGTTTCGCTGGTTGAGTTGAGCACCCTGGCCGGGGAGTTGAAAATCTCTTGGCGGGAGTTGCTAAGAATGGCGGCGCATTCGCCTTTTAGAAGCATCCAACTTGGTGGAGTAGTTCGATGGAATGGTAAAGCGGGAGGCTTTTTTTTAGATAAAGAACTGAGAAGGACCGCCAAGACGCAATGGCTGGATGGGATGCCCCTCGAGCCATGGAGGGTGTTGCTGGTCTGGAGAGAGCACAGGGGTGGGGGAGAAAGGGTTGGGTTAAAATCTCTAGGATAGAGACACAAAACCCCTTGGCTAAGGGCAAGAACACTGGCGAAGTCTTTCCACAAGGTTTCAAAGGATTGAAGGAAGTTACAATGGGTATTGAAGGCTTATTATAAGATGCAGGCCTGGTAATAGCTCTGGCCTAATAGAAGGCGCGTCTTTGAGCTTGGTCTAGCTTAAGAATTAGAACTAGAATACATATTAAGGATATCTTGAGAATTTTCCTTGGGTAGGTGATGGGCTTTGTTTATTTCTTCTTTCTAGTAAAGAGGCATTTATGCCCTTTAACTACCATCCACTACTTATGGTATAGAATATATGATAATAGATGAAGAGACTGGCTCTGATGGGCCTCGGGCTTTGAAGACTTCAACGTAGATCTCGGGGCACATCTAGGTACCAAGATTAAAATAGTGCGATCTCCAAGGTAACTAAGGCACGTACACCCACACGCATCGAGCCCGTTATGAGAGGAAACACAGCAAAGAGCTAAGTTGTTCCGGCCCTGGGCGACCAATCCCCAGCAGTGGCCACCACCCATACCCCATATTGATCAACGTTTCCGCCAACGGCAGGCTTTATGGTGTGATGATGATCTGGATCGATGGGGGGATAGTTCTGCAGGATGAGGAACTTTATGGTGCGTAGGACTGTGTGGGAGGTCGACGTCATCAATCTGCTGAGCATCGAGAGGTTAATCCTGAAGCCTATAAGGATGGGTGTTTCCTCGAATATCGAGTAAGCGAATCCTCAAAGTTTGAGATTCTACTGCTAATAGAAAAATCGAAACCGCCAATTTTGAAGAAGAGAAAAAAATGCCCAAGTCAAAACAACACCACGAAACAGCTCCAGTATGTGGAGACTCTCTCAAGACTCCAACTTCATCTATGCGTTGTCACAGAGGACTAACACACCGACCATCCTCAGAACGAGAACCCGTACGATGTCCTGAGCCCGGGCAACGAAAAAGAAGAGGTACAACATCACACATCAACACGATAAGAATCCATCGTAGAACTAACACTTGGAACTCCTTCGCAGGGCCAGAAAGGTCAGCAGCCGTCCCGGAAGGGCGAGATGCGGCAGGACATCAGCTCGGATTTCTCAGTGTATCACGCTACCCCTGGTCCGGCAATTCCCAAGGACTTCGACGTCAAGGAGGAGGGCACCAAGGAGGAGAGAAGGGCCAAGGCGGCGGAGTGGAACAAATGAAGTGGTGATGTGGGGGCGACCCTTGTCTGATGGGTGATATTTAGGTGCCTGAATGGAGGACCCTGAGTTGGGCACTCGTCAGTCCAAGGCAGTCAAGGGTAGTTCTTACAATACTTCGTAGATGATATAAACTATTACTTGTCTCAATTCAGGGTCCAGAAGCCCTTGTGTGCCTCGGTACTTGTAGTTGATGTCTAGAAGGACGGGGTCATCATGTTCCGTGTTGGAGTCGAAGGCGATGACGCAACTTGCTTGCAGCGAAGACAGGGATTGATCTAGTGTCCTGAGGAGCGGTGTACACTATTAATGTGTAGTGTAAATTCTACATGCTGCGGTCAACTAGGCAATTTACACTGCACTGCAAAGTCAAATATCACACCTTGGGTACTTCGTAATTAACTGCACGAGGCTTGTTCAATGTTCAACGTTTGATCAGGTTCGTATGTTGTATAGGGAGGCCGCCTGGCAGCTGGCCGTGCTGGCCTGTTACAGCGTCAGTAACACTTGTACTTCGTCCGTGTTGTGTGGTTAAATGTTGCACAGTGCCATCAATCAATCTACGAAGTAGTTGGCAAGTTCGAAGTACGAAGTACTAAATAGATCAATTGATGGCAGGTTCGATTTCCCCAATTGTTCTTGATCAAATCTTGTAGAGGTATTGATTGATTTCTTGTTGTATCTTACCAATAGAGAAACTAATGGTGACATCGAATCACTTGATGAAATTATCAATGGAGTACGAAGTGCGAAGTACCAAGTAATAAATGAGCAACGGTTCCTCGTCAAAGGCTCTCAGTTCTGTCCCAAGTATTGTAGTGTACTTCGTACTTCATACACTCACTGAGCTGTCTGCATTCAATTTAGCCCAATTTGCTCATCATATCATCGGAGTGAATTCTAGAATACCAGTATCGCCTTCCGTTTTGAGGGGAAAAAAAAAAGAAGAATAAGAAAAAAAGACAAGCGCGAGAATGGGTATTATCACCACCGAGCGAGGATTCGAGCTTCCACAATGGGACCCAACACTGATAAGCATAGGGAATATTGAAGGGTTCAATGTTCTTTGCCATTCCAGACTAGGTTTTGGGTTTTTTCTAGCTCCGTTTTGGGTTCACCAAATTATTGATCCTGCCCAGCCCCCCGCCATCCTCTGGCTGCTAACCCCAAATCTCCTGGTCTTGGAAATTGGGGTGCCTAGCCAAGGCTGTAATCTACACTCCATTTTCTGGTTCTAGGCCCCTGACGTACGTCGCCCACTGAACCCGATAGTTCCGAGTCTTACGAAGTACACGGTGCATGCCTGCCACCTTCTCTGCCCATTTCTCTATTACCCATCCTCGTCAGTTACAAGTTGCTGTTCATGCCCATCCCCTTTTCGTTCCTTCCCCAAACCCCCCAAACAACTGGACGTTCCTGAACGGAAAAGGGAATGACGACACGAGCACCATCACCACCCGCAGCTCGACCAACGACAACCGCTGGGCGAGAGAAATAAGCGCCGCCACCGTTGTTGGCCAGAAACCTCGGACACACTTCTTCGTGTCGTTGTGGCTGCGACACAAACCCAAGACAAAGAACGCCCACGCTCTCAGCTTGTCCTTCTTCTATGACTTAGCTCCCCGAACGACTAGTTTATCCTTAGCACCCATCTCTTTCCTCGCCTTTCCTCGCCTCTCACTCCTTAGGCAGGATCGCATCGTTAATACCGACATTCTTTCCCCCCCATCACTGAGCCGCCGTCAACCAACCCTTGCCCCGCTCGCGAACTGCCCACCGAGTTGTGACGACACCCCGAGCCTGGTCTCGTCCCATTGAACCGCCGCTATGGTGTCGATTCTCAACGAAGACGACAAGGGGACGGTGAAGCGAGTGGTGCCCAAGCAGAGCAATAAAATCCAAGCCGTAGGCGTTGCCAGGCTCTACGTTGCCTATCCCAACCGTTCAAAATGGTCATACACAGGACTACAAGGGGCTATCGTGCTTGCCAATGATCTCGTTGGCAACACCTACTGGCTCAAGATGGTCGATATTTCGGTACGTTCATGTGTCTAGCTTCCGCACACATATTCCCCACCTCGGCATGGAATGTCGTCGATCCCCTAAACTTACACCGACTGACTTGACTCTATCTGCGTGACAGCCTGCGAACCGCGGCGTTATCTGGGACCAGGAGATCTTCGACACCTGGACCTACAACCAGGACCGAACCTTCTTCCACACCTTCGAGCTCGAGGATTGCCTCGCCGGCCTTTCTTTCGTCGACGAGAAGGAGGCTGCCCTCTTCCTCAAGAAAATGAATAACCGAGAGAAGCACGCGAGTCGACAGACCAAGGCTACTCCGTTTGGTGGCAACGGTCAACCCACACACAAGCATGGTTTCTTGGGCCTTGGGGGTATCTTCGGCGGCCACCGCCATTCGTCGGCGCCTACACCACCCGACTCACCTGGCGGGAACTTGTCGGCATCGCACAGCCACCGATCACGACTGTCGTCGGGTAGCACCACTGACGTGTCCAAAGTTAGCGAGTTTGCTCTGCTTGATGCTTTTGACCCCAGGTGGAGGGAGAATTTCGGTCGTGACCTGAGGTCGAAGGGCTTGACAGATGAGTTTATCAAGGACAACCAAGAATTCATTGTCGACTTCCTGCGCGAAGAACAACAGAAGCAGCGTCAACAACGAAAGACGCCACCTGCGGCAGCTAACGGTCATGGAAGACCGCCGCCACCGCCGCCACCACCAGCTGCCCCTGAGAGTCCTGCATCCCGAGCTGAGCTACCGGCTTCGACGCCTCGCCGTGGACTACCTCCCGCGCCGCCACCGTCGAGACGGCCCGGTGGCCGGGCTGAATCCGCGGCAAGACCTCCTTCTCCCCCTAGCGAACCACCAGCTCCTCCACGACCGAAGTATAACGCGCCGCCTCCTCTTCCTGACGCAGGCAAGTACGCGCACTCCGAATATCACAGACCAGTGCCGGCCGCTTCAGGGCCCGCTCCACCTCCGCCTCCGCGACCACCCAAGACTGCTCTCAACGCACCCAGCTCAGCGCCTCCATTACCAGGCAATAGACCTGCACCTCCTACGCCGAGCCGTGGACCTGTCCCCCCACCGCCGCCATCTCGAGAGCCC
>JUDQ01000557.1:0-16951 GCA_000812075.1 Scedosporium aurantiacum
TAAAGATTTTAATAATATAAAAAGAAGAGATAGTAAAATAATAAATATATTTATAAAATAATAAAAGTATATAATAATAAGTTAAATATAAATATAATCTAAAAGTAGCTAGAGTAAAGTAATTTTATATACTAAAGTAAAGGAAGTAAAAGTAAAGGATTACCTAGTAAAGTTAAAAGAAAGAAAGAAGGCTATATTTTTTAATAAGAATATAGTAATAAAGAAAGTAAACTATTTAATATTTAGTAAAATTATCTACTTTATAAGTATTATTTTATTATAATATATTAAAAATATAAAATAATATATATATTTTATAATTAACTATATAAATATTTATATAGTTATTTTATCTAATTTTAAAGAGAAATATATAGAAAACTGTAAAGCTAGATAAAATATAAAATATAGTAAGATAAAAAAGTTAAGTAATAATTCTTATTTTATAAAAATTAACTTATTAACTTAGTTATTACTTTATATATAGTCTTATTAAATAAGAGAATATATATAAAGATAGTAATTAAATTTAATTTTAATAGATTTAGCTACTAAATATATTATAATATTAAAGTAAGTAGCTTTATAATAAATAGAGACTAGATATTAGCTTACTTATTAAATATCTAATTTATATTACTAAAGATATTAATTACTACTAAGAAGATTATATTTCAGATAATAATTATAGAGAAAGTAATTTTTAATTATTATATTTTTAAAATGATTAAAGATATTAAAATCTTTAGATATCTAATAATAAAAGTAGATATAATAATAGGGCTAGAATTAAAGTTACTAGTTAATATAGATTTCTTAGAGGGCTAGAAGTAAATAATTAACTTTATTAAAAATAAAATTAAGTTTTATACTTTTTTTAATATAATAATAAAAATTAAAATAATAAAGCTAAAAGTAAAAGTAATAGTAAGATAGGTAATAGTTATATAAAAAATCTATATAGTAGCTTTAATTAAAATATTAATTATAGTCTACTATTTAAACTTATTTAAAAATAAAAAAAGAAATTAAAAATAGTTTACTATTTTACTTCTTTATATAATAATATTTATAATATAATAATTAACTTTAAGATAACTAAAGTTATAATAATTAATAATATAACTATTAAGCTAATATATATTAAAAAAGATATCTAAGTTAAATATATTACTAAATTTAAAGAAGGTAAAGTTAGTTACTTAATAATAAATAAATTATTTATAGAAATAAGATATTTTATAAAAAAAAGTTTAGTAAGTAAAAGTTCAAAAAGGTAAAGAAAGTAGTAGAAAAGGGAAATATAAGCTTAATTAAAATATAAAAAATATTATTAAATATAGATTACTATATTTTAAAATATAATAATATTAATAAGCTAGAAAATATATTAATAATATTATTAAATGAAGAGATAGTAATATTAAATCTAAAATTATAGTTTATATATAAAATATAAATAGTAATTAATAAGTTTAATATATTTAAAAATTAAGGTATTATCTTTATATTAGAAGATAAGAAAATATATATTAAACTAGTAAATAAATAGTAAAAATAAAAAAAGTAGTTAAGATATACTTATTAAATATATAAGAAAACTAATTTCTTAATAATATTTATAATAAGCTATATATTAAAAGTAAAATAAAATAGTAGATAGACTTAATATTAATTATCTATCTAGCTTTTATAGTCTAGAAAATAGTAAATAAGAAAAAAAAAAGATAAATAGTTATTAATTTATATTTATTAAATAATATAGTTATCTTAGATATATACTTACTCTCTAACTAGTAAAAGATTATTACTTTACTTTATAGTAAAAGGTTCTTTACTATTTTTAATATAAAAAATTCTTTTTCTAATTCTTAATCTACTCTAACTATTAATTATAATTAAATAATAATTTTAATTTATAAAAATTAAAGTATTTAAATATAATATTTATAAGATTTAAAAACTTATTAACTTTTAGTTAATAATAAATAGATAAATTATTCTACTTCTATTAAAAGTTTATTTAAATATATATTAATAATATTATTATCTTTAGTAGTATAAAAAAGAGTATCTATTATATATAAAAATAATCTTAAAAGCTATAGCTAGTAAGTAATTATATATTACTATAGATAAGTCTTTTACTACCTTTCTAAATATCTACTTCTTTAACTATATTATAGATAATAAGGAAATATATAAAACTAAAGATTATATATTTAGTTCTAAGAAAATTACAAAATACTTTAATAATTTTACTATATTTAAATATTATATTAAGATAACTAGCTTTATCTACTTCTTTTATAGTAGAGAAAGATAGAAAAACTAAAGTAAGTAAAAAAAGTAAAAGAGATTATATTTAATAAAAAAAGTAGTAAAATATAAAAAAAGTAAAAACCTTTAAAAAGAAGTTTAAATTTAGCTAAAAGAAAATAAATACTTTTATAAACTTATAATCTTTTCTCTATAGCTAGCTATTATTTTAATATATAGACTTTAAATAAATATCATTTATTAAAGTTAATATAAGTAGTATTACTTTTAGTATATATATATTTTAACTATATAGCCCTTATTAAGATAATAAATTAATCTTTAAAACAGATATTATAATATTAAAATTAAAATTAATATATTTCTTATTAAAAATATAATTCAATATTAAAAAGAAATATAACTTAATAAAAGGAAAAAATTATAAATATAATATAAATAGTAAGGAAGCTAGAGAAGATAATTAAAGATAATTTATAACTAATAGTTATTATTATTAATTACTTACTAATAAAGAAAGTAGCTAAATATATTAATATTAATATAGATAGTAAACTTAAATAAAGTAAATCCTAAGTTAGTAAATACTATTAACTAGCTTTTATAATTTAAATTTTATATTTTATATATTTTAAATAAGCTTAATATAATATTAAATATACTTTTCTAGCTACTTTAAGCTCTAATAACAAATATAAAGCTAGACTATAAATAACTTAATAAACTTAAAAATATTAATAAAATAAAAAAGTAATTAGTTTATATAGTATAATAGTTAGTATATATAATAGTATATAAAATATATATTAAGTAAGAAATTAATAATATAATAGTAGTTATTATAATATAAATTTTAAAGGATATATATAATAATTTTATAAAAAAATATTAGAAAGATTATAAATAATATATTATAAGTAATATATTATAAAATAAATAAGTATAAAAGTAGTAGATTAGAAAAAAGAAAAATAACCTTTTTATACCTTTTAATATAGAAAGTAAGTTATTATTTTTTATAAAATATATAGTAACTATAAGTTCTATATATTCTAGCTAGTAATTAAGCTTTTATTATATATAGCTTATAATAATATTTATTATTTTTTAAAAAATAGATATTAGTAAGCTTAAGAGGTTTTTATATTAGTAGAAAGTATAAGAAAGTTTTTAATTATTATAATAGCTATCTTATATATTTAAATAATTAAAAAATATATAATAACTTAATAGTAAAATAAAAAATATCTATCCTTTTTTAAAGTTATATCTTATTATAGCTATAAACTCTACTACTAATATATTACTAATATTAATAGTAAGAATATATTAAGCTATAGAAAATTATATAGTTATTAATAATTTATAAATAGTTAACTATTTTTTTAATAAGAAAATACTTTTAATTTTAAATAGTAAAAAGAAAATAGTAAAGTAGTAAGTAATAGTTATTTTAAAGATATTACTATAAAGTAATTAAAGCTTACTAAATAAGATTATTAATAATTAAAACTTAAAGTTTACTATAGAAACTTAAAAAGAAGTTTTTAAACTTTTAGAAATTATATTAATAATAATTATAGCTTATTATTTCTAAACTAATAATATATTAAAAAGAAAGATTTAGATAATAAAAATTACTTTCTAATACTATATATTTTCCCTTTTAGATAAGATATAAATAAATATATTATTAATATTCTAATTTAATTAAAATAATACCTTTTCTATATTAATTAATTAAAGCTTTAATAAGCTAATATATAATTTTAATTTATAATTAATATTAAATATACTAATAAAAAATAATAAAAGTAAATATAATATTAAATATAAAAGTTATTAGCTTAATTTAGAAAGCTTATTAAAAGGAGGCTAAGGTCTTAATTATAATTACTAAAATATTATTGAAATTATAATATAATTAAAAGTATAAAGAAGTAAATTTTAAAGTAGAAGATATAATTTACCTATATCTCTATAATAGCTATTACTTACTAGGTAATCTAAAGAAGAAGTAGTTACTAATATAAGTAAACCTTTTAAAATTATATATAAAGTCTATAAGTTAGCTATTAAATTAGACTTTTTAAAGGCTTAGAAAGTATATTTAGTAATCTCTATTATTTATATTTTTAAATTAAAATAAAATTATAAGTTATTTAATAGAAAAGTAAATTTTTTCTATTTATCTAAATAGATAGTAAAGAAAAATATAAAGTAGAGAAAATTATTATTTACTAAAATATAAAAAAGAGTTAGAAGTATTTAGTTAAGTAAATAAATTAAAACTTAAATATAATATATAGTTAATAAAGGCTAAACTTATATACTATATTAAAAAAGTTATTAAGAAATATAAGATAAAGTTATAAGATATTAAAAACTTATAAAGTTAAAAAGTAAAAAAAAAGAAAATATATTAAATTATAATAAGTAAATTTATTAATAATCTATTTTTAAAAAACTTTACTTTACTAAATAAAATATAAAAAACTTTTTATATTAAAATATTAGTTATCTTATAAGCTTTTAATTTAATATTAAATTAAAATAATTATTTTTTATTTACTTTATATTAAATTAATATAAAAAAATATAAATACATTAATAAATTAGTAAGCTAATAAATAAAAAAAATTTAATTAAATATATATTACTAAGTAAGCTAGTAATAATACTTACTATAAATTTAATTATAAATCTTATTTTTACTAAAAATTTTTTTCTCTAGCTTTTACCTTTTTCTTTTATTACTTTCCTTCTTCCTTACTCTTTTATCTCTATTACTCTTATACTCTAACTTATATTACTTATAATTACTAGCTAGCTATATAATATATTTATATTTATCTTCTACTTTCTAATTCTTTCTCTTAATTCCTTACTTACTTTCTTAATTAATAAATTACAAATTAATTTAATTATAAAAAGATAAATTAATAAACTTATAAGATAAATATAGTTAGCTAAATACTACTAACTATCTTACTATAAATAGTAGAAGCTATTTTAATATTTTAGTTACTAGTTTAATTATTTAAGTTATAATCTTAAAAAAAATTTTTAATAATAAATATACTAACTTACTAGTTTATATTTTAATAATAATTATATTATTAAGCTTTTACTAATTTACTAATTAATATTTAAATAGTAATTTTATTACTAAGCTTATTATTAATCTTACTATTAAACTTACTATTAATCTTATTATTAAGTTTATTATTAAATAACTTATTTATTTAACTTAATTAATTAAACTATATATAAAATATAATAGTAAATAAGTTAGTTAATTAATATAGTATTACTAGTAAGAGATATATATTAAAAATTAATATAATTAATTATATTAATATTATATATTTAAATAAAAACTATAAAGAGAAATATATTACTATCTTAAATATAATCAATTATATCTATAAAAAGTAAATATTTATAGTTAGTTAGATAAGTAGTATTATATATTATATAATTAATTAAATATTAGATATAGTATTTATTATAAAAAATAATAAAAAAGCTAATTAAAAATACTATCTACCTAATAAGCTAATTATCTTAATATTATAAATAAGCTCCTCTAACTATAAACTAATAAACTTAATAGTAGTTAAAATTAATAAATTAAATATTAATATATTATCTACTTTCTAGCTTAATTTAAAAATAGTAATAATATTAAGATAATAATAGTAAATATAACTACTAATAAATAAATTAATAATAATAAGTAAAAAGATATAGAAGATAATATCATTATTATTAAAAAGTAATAAATTAATAATATTAATAAGTAAGATAATAAAATTAATAACTATAATATATTAATTAAAATAATTAAATAATTGAGTAATTAAATAATTAATTTATTAATTAAAGATAATAATATTAGTAAAATATAGATTACTAAGTTATATAAATATATTAATACTTATTATAATAGCTTCTAATAATATATTAAAGTAATTAAAAGAGAGCTTTATTAATTATAAATATATCTTCTCTTATTTAAAGATAACTATAAAGTAATAGTTAGAATATAAGTAATAGTTAAAATATATATAAGCCTAGGCCCTAGTATTCTAGCTAAATAACTTTAAATAAATAAATAGAAATTAAACTTTATAATATAATAAATAATAATAAAGTAATTTAATAGATAGTAAATAAGATAGTAGTAATTATTAATAGTAATAAATAATAATAATAATAAAGTAAAGATAAAAGTAAATAAAAAAAAGATAAGATATTATAAAAAATATAGAAAATAAATTAAATTAAAATATTAATTAATAAAAGTTTAAATTTAATTATATATTTTATTTTATTATATACTTTATTAATTTTCTTATTATATAATCTAAATATAATTCTCTACTTTTCTAAATTTCTATTAGTAATTATTAACTTATTTACTACTTTACTTACTCTAACTCTTTTATTAATAATTTAGTATATTATTTTCTACTTTTCTAAATTTCTAAATTAATAATATATAAATCCTTTTTATATATATATTTATAATAATTAGTAAGTAAACTAATAAAGATATTATTTATCTTCTAGTAAGTAAAGAGGACTATTAAATATTATTATTTACTACTTATAATAATATAAAACTATAAACTTTAGCTATATAGATATAAAAAGTAAGTAATTTTATATTTATTTATAAGATAGAAGATTAACCTTCTTACTTATAAATATCTTATTTACTAGCTAATAATCTAAAAGTAATTTAGTAAACTATATAAGAAACTACTAACTAATAACTATCTAGTAAGTAAGTAAGCTTACTTACTACTATAGTTACTTACTATTACTTATATTTAATAGTAAAGCATCGTAGCTTAAAGTTATAATAAGTATAAAGAAAGTATATAGTAAAAGACTTAACTTAAAGACTTAAAGAATTTATTAGTCTCCCTTTTTAAAAGATATCTATCTTCCTTTTATATAAGAAAGACAATAAAATAAAATAATACTTATATTAGAAAAATATTCTTTTACTTTACTATTATTTTATTTTCTATTATAATAATAATAAAAATCTTAATAATTACTAATTAGCTAAGTAAAAATATTACTTTTAAATTAATATATAGAATAATTACTAAAATAATTATAAAAATATTAATATAGTATTTTATTTATTATTATAGCTTTTTATATATAATAATATCTAATTAAAAGATTTAGTTTATAAATAAAATATAGAAATAAGCTTATTAGCTTTTATATATTACTTAATACTTATTAATAATATATTATCTAAAGACTAATAATATTATAAAATAAATAAAATAAATATTAAAAAGCTATCTTTAAATATATATTACTTACTTGTAAAATAACTAAACTAATCTCTTACTTATAACTATATAAATAATTAATAACTAATTAATAATATTTATTAAAATAAGCTTATTTTTTATAATTTATAATTATAATATATTACTAATTAATATTTAGTTAGAAAATATAATAAAGTAAAATAGACTATCTATAAAAATAGAAAAAGAAGTTTTAATTATTTAATAAAAATATATTTAAAAAGTTACTTAAACTATTATAGCTATAATTTAAAAAATAAAAATATTATATAAATATATAAAAATAACTTATTAATTAATTTTAAATTAAAAATGAAATATAATTATATATAAAAAACTTTATAATACTAAAATAGCTTATAAAATAGCTTAATTAAGTAAATAGTAAATATATAATTATTATAGTTATTAATATATATATTATAATACTAAATATATTCTCTAAAATAAGAAACTTAATATTCTATATTAACTTTATATAGTAAGCTACTTCTAACCTATTCTTAAGCTAATATTAAAATAATATAATATCTTTAATAATTATTAATAAAAAAAAGAATAATATATAAAGGAGATATTAAAGATATAGAAGAGATATAGCTAATAGTAAGTAAAAATTAAATAAGCTAAATATATAAACTCTATTTAAAAACTATTAGAAGAAGTATAAGATATAATAGCTTTAAATAACTATAAAGAATATTATAAGCTACTAAGTACTAACTAGCCTCTATAGAGAAGAACCTATATAAAAAAGAAAGAAGGAAGATAATATAATAAGCTATATTATATATATAACTTTAGTAAAAGCTTAAACTATCTACTATACTAGTACTATAGTAATAATATAAATAGTATAAGCTAGCTAGTACTTTAAATAGTAGTACTATAAAAATAGTACTAATATAGATATATACTCTTAATACCTTTCTAATTAAGCTTCTTCCTTTTCCTCTTCCTTTCTATTAAAACCTTTTTATATATAAGCTTTTATTAAGTAATACTACTTTATAAAACTTTCATAAATATTAAATAATATTATTATACTATTTATAATAATATAAAACTATAAGCTCTAGTTATATAAATATAAAAAGTAAATATTTTTATATTTACTTATAAAATAGAAAATTAGCTTTTTTAATAATATAAAGGAAAAGTATTTATTATATATAGAAATAGTTTTAGAAGTTATAATTAGTAAGTAATTATATATTACTATAGATAAATCCTTTATTATCTTTCTAAATATCTATTTCTTTAATTATATTATAGATAATAAAGAAATATATAAAACTAAAGATTATATTTTTAATTTTAAGAAATTTAAAAAGTATTTTAATAACTTTACTATATTTAAGTAGTATATTAAAATATTTAGCTTTATCTATTTATTAATATTATAGTTTAATATATAAATCTTACTTTTATAATAAAAAAAGATAGAGAAATTAAAATAAGTAAGAAAAGTAAAAAAGATTATTTTTAGAAAAAGTAATAAGGTATAGAGAAAAGTAAAAACTTTTACGAAACAGTTTAAATTTAGCTAAAAGGAGATAAATACTTTTATAGACTTATAATCTTTTCTCTATAGTTAGCTATTATTTTAATATATAGACTTTAAGTAAATACTATTTATTAAAGTTAATATAAATAGTATTATTTTTAATATATATATATATATATTTTAGCTATATAGCTTTTATTAAAATAGTAAATTAATCTTTAGAAAAAATATTATAATATTAAAGTTAAAATTAATATATTTTTATTAAAAATATAATTTAATATTAAAAAAATAATTTGATAAAAATAGAAATTATAAATATAATATAAGTAGTAAGAAAACTAGAGAAAATAATTAAATCTAACTTATAATTAATAATTATTATTACTAACTATTTATTAATAAAAAATAATTATATATATATATTAATATAGATAATAGATTTAAGTAAAATAAATTTTAAGCTAGTAAATATTATTAACTAGCTTTCATAATTTAAGCTTTATATTTTATATATTTTAAATAAATTGAATATAATATTAAATATATTTTCTTAACTACTTTAAACTTTAATAATAGATCTAAAGCTAGACTATAAGTAACTTAATAAACTTAAAGATATTAATAAAATAGAAAAGTAATTAGTTTATATAATAAAGTAGTTAATATATATAGTAGTATATAAAGTATATATTAAATAAAAAGCTAATAATATAATAGTAGTTACTATAATATAAGTTTTAAAAAATATATATAATAGTTTTATAAAAAAATATTATAGAGATTATAAATTATATATTATAATTAATATATTATAATATAAGTAAGTATAAGAGTAGTAGACTAGGAAAAAGAGAGATATCCTTTTTAGATCTTTTAAAATAAAAGATAAATTATTATTTTTTTATAATATATATAATAATTATAAACTTTATATATTTTAACTAGTAGTTAAGTTTTTACTATAAATAGTTTATAATAATATCTATTATTTTTAAAAAAATAGATATTAGTAAATTAAAAAAGTTTTTATCTTAATAGAAAATATAAAAAAGTTTTTAATTATTATAATAACTATTTTATATATTTAAGTAATTAAAAAAATATAGTAATTTAATAATATAATAAAATATTTAGTTTTTTTAAAGCTATATTTTACTATAATTATAAACTTTATTATTAATATATTACTAATATTAAGAATAAAAATATATTAAGCTATAAAAAATTATAAAGTTATTAATAATTTATTAATAGTTAACTATCTTTTTAGTAAAAAAATACTTTCAATTTTAGATAGTAAAGAGGAAATAGTAAACTAGTAAGTAAGTAATAGCTATTTTAAAAATACTATTATAAAATAATTAAAATCTATTAAATAAGATTATTAATAATTAAAATTTAAAGTTACTATAAAAATCTAAAGAAAAGTTTTTAAGCTATTAGAAGCTATATTAATAATAGCTATAATTTACTATCTTTAGACTAATAGTATATTAAAGAAAAAGATCTAGATAATAGAAATTACTTTTTAATATTATATATATATATATATTTTAGGATAAAGTATAAATAAATATATTATTAATACTTTAGTTTAACTATAATACTACTTTCTCTATATTAATTAACTAGAGTTTTCATAAGATAATATATAATTTTTATTTATAATTAATATTAAATATATTAATAAAAATAATAAAAGTAGATATAATATTAAATATAAAAGCTATTAACTTAATTTAAAAAGCTTATTAAGAAGAAGTTAAAGTTTTAATTATAATTATTAAAATATTATTAAAGTTATAATATAATTAAAAATATAAAAAAGTAAGTTTTAAAGTAGAAGATATAATCTATTTATATCTTTATAATAGCTATTATTTACTAAATAATTTTAAAAAAAGTAGTTATTAATATAAGTAAAGCTTTTTAAAATTTTATATAAAGTTTATAAACTAGTTATTAAACTAGACTTTTTAAAAGTTTAAAAAATATACTTGGTAGTTTTTATTATTTATATCTTTAAACTAAAGTAAAATTATAATTTATTTAATAAAAAGGTAAATTTTTTTTTTACTTATTTAAATAAATAATAAGAAAAAGTATAAGATAGAGAAAATTATTATTTACTAAAATATAAAAAAAGTTAAAAGTATCTAGTTAAGTAAATAAACTAAAACCTAAAAGATAATATATAGTTAATAAAAACTAAATTTATATATTATATTAAAAAAGTTATTTAAAAATATAAGATAAAGCTATAAAATATTAAAAGTTTATAAAGCTAAAAAGTAAAGAAGAGAGAGTATATTAAATTATAGTAAGTAAACTTACTAGTAATTTATCTTTTAAAAACTTTATTTTATTAGATAAAATATAAAAAATTTCTTATATTAAAATATTAATTATTTTATAAATTATTAATTTAATATTAAATTAAATAATTATTTTTTATTTACTTTATATTTAATTAATATAAAAAATAGAAATAAGTTTATAAGCTAGTAAGCTACTAAATAAGAAAGTATAATTAAATATATATTATTAAGTAAGCTAGTAAAAATATTTATTATAAGTTTAATTATAAATTTTATCTTTACTAATTTTTTTCTAGTTTTTACTTTTTCTTTTTATTATTTTACTTTTTTTTTTACTTTTTTACTTATATTACTTTTATATTCTAACTTATATTATTTATAATTACTAGCTAGCTATATAATTATTTATATTTATCTTTTATTTTATTACCTTTTCTTTTAATTTTTTATTTACTTTTTTTATTATAGCTTTAGGCTGCGTGCGATACCTTATTGTCAGGCGCAAGCGATAGCTTGCGACTATAGTAGTAAGCGAGCTTACTCGCTTACTAGATAGTTATTAGTTAATAGTTTCTTATATAGCTTACTAGATCACTTTTAGACTATTAGCTAGTAAGTAAGATATTTATAAGTAAGAAAGTTAATTCTCTATCTTATAAGTAAGTACGGGAGCACTTACTCTTTATATTTATATAGCTAGAGCCTATAGTTCTAGGCTGCTGTAGGTAGTATAATAGTAATATTTAACATTTTTAGTTAATAAACTAAAAATAACTTAATTATAAAAGATAAATTAATAAGTTTATAAAATAGGTATAGTAAACTAGATATTATTAGCTATTTTACTATAAATAGTAAAAGCTATTTTACTATTTTAGTTATTAATTTAATAATTTAAATTCTAATTTTAATTAATATTTTAATAATAAATATATTAATTTATTAATTTATATTTTAATAATAATTATATTATTAACTTTTTATTAACTTACTAATTAATATTTAAATAGTAATTTTATTATTAAATTTATTATTAAATAATTTATTTATTTAATCTAATTAATTAAACTATATATAAAATACTATAGTAAGTAAATTATTTATTTAATATAGTATTACTAATAAAAAATATATATTAAAAGTTAATATTATTAATTATATTAATATTATATATTTAAATAAAAACTATAAAGAAAAATATATAATTATTTTAAATATAGTTAATTATATTTATAAAAAGTAAATATTTATAATTAGCTAAGTAAAAAGTATTATATATTATATAATTAATTAAGTTTTAAATCTAATATTTATTATAAAAAATAATAAAAAAGCTAATTAGAAATACTATTTACTTAATAAACTAACTATTTTAATATTATAAATAAGTTATTTTAATTATAAGCTAATAGACTTAATAATAATTAAGATTAATAAATTAAATATTAAATATATTACTTACTTTTTAGTTTAGTTTAAAGATAATAATAATATTAAAATAATAATAGTAAATATAGCTACTAGTAAATAAATTAGTAATAATAAATAGAAAGATAAAGAAAATAATAATATTATTATTAAAAAGTAATAAATTAATAATATTAGTAAGTAAAATAATATAGTTAATAACTATAACTTACTAGTTAAAGTAATTAAGTAATTAAATAATTAAATAGTTAATTTATTAATTAAAGATAATAATATTAATAAAATATAGATTATTAGCTTATATAAATATATTAATATTTATTATAATAGTTTCTAATTATATATTTAAACTATTAAAATAAAACTTTATTAATTACAAATATATCTTTTCTTATTTCTAGATAACTATAAAGTAATAGCTAAAATATAAATAATAGCTAAAATATATATAAGCTTAGACTTTAATATCTTAACTAAATAACTTTAAATAAATAAATAGAAATTAAATTTTATAATATAATAAATAATAATAAAAAATTTAATAAATAATAAGTAAAATAATAGTAATTATTAATAATAATAATATAAAATAATATAGCCTACTTAATTACTAATAAAAGAAATAGTTAAATAAAAAGCTCTTATAAAAGGTTACTATAAAACCTCTTATAAAATAGTAATAGATATTAGATTTAATAATAATTTCTATTAATTAGTAGGAATAGAGTTACTTTATAATAAGAAAAGAAGATTACTTCTAAATAGAGGGAGGTTTTAGGTTACTCTTATAGTAGTTACTAGAAATACCTTAGAGATATTTACTAAGCTAAAATAGGTAGCCTAGTATTACTAGGGAATAAGGAATAATCTTTAAAAAAAATAGATAGATAAGATAAAGAACTTATTTTTAAATTTAAAAACTATAAAAAGAACTAAAAAAAAATAAATAAAAAAGGTATAAAAATATATAAAGTAAAGAAAACTTAATAAGAGGATTTAAAAAACCTTTTTATTCTCCTTTTTAAAAGATATTTCCCTTTTATATAAGGAAAATAATAAAATAAAATAATCTTTATATTAGAAAAATATTTTTCTATTTTACTATTATCTTATTCCCTACTATATACTTTTTTTTAAGTTATTACTCTATACTATAGGTAAAGACTTAAAATAAGTAAAAGAGGTATATAAGACTTAGAGAAACTTTAATAGTAGTAGAAAACTATTAATTAATTAATTTCTATTTTTTACTTTAATAATACTTTTTTTAATTATTTTAAAAGAGTATTTTATATTAATTAGCTATAGATATTAGATATCTTAATATAATATATTATTTATTATTATTTTTATTTATTTTAAAAGTACTTTATTAGCTTTATTTTTTAGAAAGTATTTATTTACTTTAAGAACTTATTTATATCTAGTTTTTTACTTTTAATATTTTAAAAGTATAAAACTTAACTATATATAGTAGTAATAAGGGCTATAGTAGAAGACTTATCTATTACTAAATTATTTTAAATATAAAACTATTAATTAGGTTTTTAATAATTAGCTTAAGTAATTTTTTTTAAATTATAGTAAAATAATAGTAGTAAAAATAGAACTAGTAATATAAGATTTTACTTTATAAAAAACTTTTTTAAATAAAAATATCTTATTAAAGTATTTAGTATAACTAGAAAATAAAAACTTAGCTAAGTAGACTATTAAAGTATAATAGAGTTAATAGTTTTCTTGGGAAACTTAGTAAATTTAAAAGGTTTTTAAAATAAGTATTTCTATTTTATTTCTTTACTAGATATATTAACTATCTTCTAACTAGTTTTAACTATAGAACTTAGTTAATTAACTATTTTTAATATTTTTAAGCTTTTTAAAATACTTTTTAAAAAAGATTTAATAACTTTTAAAGATCTAATAGTTAATAGAGACTTAATTACCTTAAGAGAGCTAATAGTTAATAAGTATAGCTATAAGGGAGAGCTTTTAAAAGTAACCTCCCTATATAGGTTATAGTTTATAATCTATTAATTAATAGTTTATAGAAAATTAATCTTCTTTATCTTAATTATTTCTCTAAATTTAAAAATATTAATTACCTATAAGTTTCTTTTTCCTTTAATAGTCTATTTAGCTAAATTTTAAATCTCTTTCCCTAATATTTTTCTTTTTTAAATACTAACTTTTAATTTTTTAATTTTATTTTTAAAATTAAACTTTATACTATATTAAGTAAAATATCTTTAATTAATCTTATAATATAGTAGTTCTATAGGTTTTCTAAAAGTAAAAAGAAAAAATAAGTTTAAAAAGATATTAATAAAATTATTAAAAAAAGATATAAATTTACTTCTTAAGCTATTTTATAAATTATTTAAATTCTCCTCTTACTTTTACTTTTATAATATACTCTTCCTCTCTTCAACTTCTAGCTAGATAGATACTTACTAGGCCTCCCCTTATTACTTATACTTAATATTAAAAGTAAAAGAAGAAAAATATATTAAAAATATATAATAAGCTATATTCCTAAAAAGTTTAAAGATATTAGGAGGGGACTATTAGTAAGAAGTATTTTTAAATATTATAAAACTTAAAAGTTTTCTTTTATACTTATATAATAATATTATTTTACTTTACTTTATTATTTTTAAAAATATTTTAATAATAAAATTTATTATTTTAATTATTTTAGATATCTAAAATCTAATATTAATCTATTTTATAATAGAAAATAAAAATATAAAATTAGTTTTCTTTTACTTATAATATTTTACTTATCTAATTATAATTAAAAAGTTTTCTTTTATAATTAATTAATTATTTTAATAAAGAAAGAAAATTAGTTTTATTTAGAAAATAATATAATAAATAGATTTTAATTTTAATTAATTTTAAAATAATAAAAACTAAACTAATAGTAACTTCTTTTTTATTTTACTAATTTTCTTTTACTAGCTACTTATTTATAGTATAAAGGTTATTTATAAAATTTTAAAATAATATTTTATAGGTACTTCCTTTTTAGATAATTTTCTTAATATCTAAATACTTCTACTATTAGAGAAAGTTAAGTTATTTAAAGAAAGGTCTTACCTTATCTCTTAAATAGAAGGTAACTTATTAAAAGCTTATTACTATATAATTAATCCCTCTTAATAAAATATTAGGATATTTAAGTATAGACTATTTATAGTAGCTAGAGTATAGGAGTTTAGAGAATTAGACTTTAACTTATTAGCTAAAAGGTTTTATATAAAAAGGTATTATATTATTAAAAGGAAAAGAAAAGATAGGTTAAATTAGGAGAGTTAAATAAAAGTATAAGAGAAAAAGAGAGAGAGAGTAGGAGAAGAAAAGAGTAGGATAAGAGAGTATATTTTTATAGAGGAATTAAAATTAATAATTAGCTTATAAAAATATTAAAGTATTAGAAAAGAGAAAGAATATGAATAAGTTTATTTATTATAATAATTTATTTTATAATTACTATTATAGCTTATAATTTTAAGATTTAGTAATAAATAGCTTATAATAAATTATTTATATTAACTTAATTTCTTTTTTTAGATAATTATCTTTTTTTTAAATATTTACTTAAAATAATTTATTTTATATTTCTTTTATTACTATCTTTTTTAATTATTACTATTTTCCTTAATTATTATCTTTAATAGCTTATATTATAAGCTAATCCTAAGCTAAAGACCTATATAAGTAAGAATTTATATTTAATAATAATTATTTTAAAGAATTTAATCTAAAAATATAATATTTTTTTATTAATTAGCTAATTAAAGTTCTTAACTTTAAAGTATAGTAAATAGAATAGAAGTAACTTCTAATATAAGTCCTACTTAACTACTTTTCCTACTATATTAAAAATTAAAAAACTAATTAGTTAACTACTTTATAATTATATAAGATTATCTATATTTAAAAGATATTTAATTTTATACTTTTAAAATAGGTAATTAACTATAAAGCTATTAAAGAGTATAATATTAAAAGTATAGCTATTAACTTTTTTTATTATTTATTAAAGTTAGATATAACTATAAAAGCTA
>JUDQ01000558.1:0-16916 GCA_000812075.1 Scedosporium aurantiacum
TTTTTTTTTTTTTTTTTTTTTTTTTTTTTTTTTTTTTTTTTTTTTTTTTTGGGCCGCAATCGTTGCTGACAGCAAAATAACTTTGCAGAGTATCAAAATCCCATCGAGTTCCCTGTTCCTGATCCCGTAAGTTGACTGGCTTCCCACCAGAATCTTGCACCCATCGTCGACATTGGTGAAGCCACTGGACCGACGATGACGCTGACTCTCTCAGAACGCCACCCCGTCGTCGTCTAGCGCCCCGAGCACCACCCCGCCGTCGCCCAGCTCTTCTGAGCCACCAGTCTCTACACCCGGTCCCGATACGACGGAGCCTCCAGTTAGCTCCGCCGAGCCCTCGCCATCCGAACCCCCAACCTCCCCCGAGCCCTCTGGCTCCTCTAGCCCCTCCAGTAGCATCGATGTCGAACCATCGAGCTCCGTCGTCGAACCCTCCGGCTCAGCCAGCGCGGAGCCCACCACCATCATCACCTCGACCCGTCCCCCGAATGCCAGCAGCACCCCTTGCACCAAAACCAGGACAGCTACCCAGGGACCCGGCCACAATGATGACGACGACGAAGACTGCACCTGTGAGGACGGCGAGGGTTCCGAGCCCTCGGGGACGGACGGCAACTCTGGCCCCACTGGCTCAGGTACCACTCCTGGCGAGCCCTCGGCTCCCATTACAGTCAATATGGTAAGAAGCCTCTGAGACCTTGAACTGGCGAATATATTTGATGACTCGAAATCGAAACATTGTTGATTCTAACTTCGGAAACAGGCGATGAGCAAGTCTCCTAGCGCTCTCCTCGTTGCGGGTATCGTCGCCGCCGCCGCCGGCTGGCTCTAACTGGGACAACTGAGCCATGGAGTCGAATCGGTTTGGCGTTGGATGTAATGTTTGGGAATGGGTATGGATGTATCGCTGTGTGCATCTGTTGGAATACTGTTCATGTTCTCTTCGCTGTCACTATGTTAATGTAATAGGGATGTTGGAGTTCCCCTGTCTACAGGCCAATATGCATCGACCTACCTTGGCGAATCTGGGTTGAAGCTTTCCAACCGTTCCTGGAATGTCACCCTACTCGATAGTTGAGACCATGGGTAGGTTATTTCGGAGCAGAATAAGGAATTCGTCGTTCAATAATCTGTCTTCCATGCTATTGCTGGTTTGCTCGGTTTTCAATTTGAAATATATTTCGGACGAATCTCTTCTCTCCCTGTGATGGCTAGACTAGATCTTGGGTGAGTAAATCTGTGTAAATCTGTCCCGACTCCTGTGAGCGAAGAAGGCATCTCCAGGGAATTCCTGTTCGCGTGTATCAAGGCAATTCCACGCATTGTATCTGGGTGTTGCTCGTTACACCCCGACTCGGCTCGTCACTCCCACTCCCCATCTCCTGCAGTTTACCCTCCCCTGGGCCGTAATAGCCATAACAGCCAGCATGCGCAGCGTGGATTGCTGTTCCATCCAATTCTGACACATTGGGTGTGACGTCGACTGGTTCCTTCGGGCGCTTCGCGTCGCGGACGAGGAACCGAAGCGCTGGGATGCAAACAACCGCAATGAGGACCGCCCCTTCCGCCGTCTCCCAAATGTCGAGAGAGACTATCCGGTCGATCATAGCTACCCGCCCAGTGAGTTGCCATTTTCCCAAATTATAGGTGTCATAGAGGGCGCTTGGGAAAGCAAGGTGATGCTCGAGAACTCACATCCATTAAGAGGCTGTAGCTTGGTAGTCTTGTAGATGGCGGCGACTCCGGCACTTGATGACCAGGCATTAGTGGACACAATCAGCTCCTCCAACTCCACAAACAGATCCTTGAACATACAAAATGCCCGTGCCTACGAATAGAACCCTGATAACCCTCTCCCAGCGGTTCACTCGCTGACCCAGCACGAGGAACTTCATGCCAAGAACAGTGAGGACGAGGTCCACGGCGGCCGAGTAAGCTATCATTCAACAACTTTCTTCAGCCCCTCTCCAGGCAAAAGTCGCCTTGACCGTGTATGCGCGGGCAGATATTGGCTCCAACTCACCTGCACAAAAGCTGGGATAATATCGCTCCGTGAGTTCGCCGCTGACGCAGCTAGTCCGCACCAATATATCCCACTTCCCCGATATTGGAGTGCACTGGAACCAAGTGAGAAACACACGAGAAAGAGCGACGAGGTTGACTGTGGTGAGGATGATAAACAGTAGTGTTCTCATCCAACCTTCAGTTACACGGGTTAGAGACAGAGCGAGGGCACCCTGGGTCCAGGCGCTCGTGAGAGTTGACAAGGTGATCCGAATCAGTCTAAAGAGAACCACACCCTGGACTTTTTCGGCCGTGAGAACGGCGGAGGGTCTGCCATACTCCAAAGCATCAATCGCTTTCGTTGTTGTTGCAGCGTTGGCAACTAATAATGCCTTAAAATAGACGTTAGGTTCTGCGAAGAAGGACAAAAAAAAAGGGGGAATGGAATGAAAAGAAAATAGATTATATTTATGCGCGCTTGGAACGAGAAAGTCGAACGCCTCATACCCAAGCCATGATCAGGAGCACATCATCCCACCAAACTTTTCGTCTGCCGTAGACCTGGCAGACAAATCGGAGAACAAGAAATGTCGATGCGATTGCAAACAAAACCCAGCTCGCTGTCTTGAGCGGCTGGCCTGGGTGGCTGCGGGTGATGTCCTCGCCAGGGATCTCAGGTATTTCGGGCAGAGAAGTGTTATCCATTATTGGGGAGAAGCCTAACTCTATGCCCTACTTATTTTTGTTTGGCAAATGGCGATATTAGGTTTGCTACCGTGGCTTTTCGAGATCCAGTTCAATCAAGTCAACTAGGCGATGACGGAGAGAAAATGCTAAGGCACACGAGATGGAGGCATGCCAAACAGGTCCCTTCGAGGTCTCGGGGGGAAACAAAGACACCAAAAAAATCGGGGTAGAAACATGGAGGAGATTGGCTTCTTGGCAACACAGGGGCGTGCCCCCTTTGTTTTTTTCTTCTTTTTTTTTTTTTAATTATTAGGTATCATCCTGGAGACAGGGTTCTTTTGGAGGCATCACGAAGGATCTGCAGAACATGTTCCAACGATGCAAGCTCACCAACCACAAAAAGAGCGACTCTAAAGGCTTAACGGTCTCTCATCAGAACTGAGTGTTCGAGAGAGGCTTTGTTCTGGCTCTATCAAGGGACAACGAGAACCGCCTGCTCTTTATCTCCAAGCCAAGGGGAAAAACTAGCTATCTGCGTAACCCGGTTCCAACTTGCCAATGGAAGTCTCATCCATTAGTTCGCCATGTTGGTTCGCGATGGTCGATACGCTCAGACACCTCCGTAGTAGCAAGGTAACCCTAGACCCTGCACCTTGATCCTTGTGTTACCATCAACCTTGTATCTCGAACGACTTGTTCCATGATCTGTGACAGACATCCTGGTCCATCAATGCGCATCCTGGGGGGTGTGCCGAGGATTTGAGTGGCGAAGCACTCTCTATAGATTGGACGAATGCCTTGTCCATCTCTGTCGAGGCGTAGATTGAGACGCCTGACGTGTCTTACGAAGAAGGCATGGTGCCATCTTGTTGAATTCCTCGGTTGGGTCAATAACTGGACTTTGTCCTTCCGTACACACCAAGACATAGGCATCTAGGAGGATCACTAAATTCCACATCCGGCAGCTTGTAAAATGTTGAAGTTGATGGTTGGATTCCAGTTGGGATACAAATTTTGGGTATAATCGTTGGGGTGAATGATCGTCTTTACCATCTGCATGAATTCGCTGCTGAGAACAAAAGCCCTTCGAGTCGCCTCACCTTGATGAAACACGCAAGATGAATGCGGACTCGTCAGCAGCTTGCTAGCCTGAGACAATACAGAATTCAGTCCTCTTCCTTATAAAATTGCGTTCGTCGCCATGACGCGTCGAGTTGGCAATTCACGACCCGACACCTCAAGTGTTGGTCGCCCTCGTCTTCAACCGACCAACAAAGGTTGCCTAGTGTTGTCGCGAGTGAGACTCGAGTTTGTCTGTCTGTCGACAACGCCTTTGTCTCTGTAGTTCGGAAGACGGTATATAAGATCAAGGGCTTCCTTCGAGCCACGAAACCCTGCCCGCGATGGATAGAGATGCCGCAGAAAGCACGAGGTCCTCACAGGCCAGAAAACCACATCCTGACGGAACACCCACGACCAAGCGACCTCAGAAGAGAGCTCAATTGACAACGGCAGACGAAAATTCAAGTGAGCATGCATACTGACGTGGCATTTTTGTGAGACGGCTTTGATATGCTAACGCAACTATTTGGAATAGAACCTCGGAGGCGAAAGGCAAGGCATCGAAGACGACCCTCCTCTGAAGACAGCTAGATCCTATTGGGGCGGTGCCTTCAGTCAACGACTCGCGCATCAATACTCGTTTCAAGTTAATTCCGGCAGAACTCACACCGGAGAACTTGGAGAAATTTGACAATGTGAATTCGAGACCATCCCACAAGCCAACGAAAACAGTCTCTTCGACTTCATCAATGGGCTTCCCAGCCCAGGCTGTTCCAAACGGCCTGCTCTATGGTAAAAGGTCAATGGCACCAAAAAACCTCCAAGATGAACAAGAACGCCTTGACAGGCGCAGGTGGAGCGTCGAACCTCCAGAATCAGTCTGGAAGCGTTACGTGACAGCCGTCCACGACGCCGTAAATGAGGCCTCGATACAACAACTACCTACTAACCTTCTACTCAAGGATTACGGAGCAGATGACCCCGGTTATGATAGGGTCCTCACTCACGCGTTTACTGCACTGCCTCCCGACCTAGGATTCAACGATTGTCTCTCTCCTCCACGGCCAGATATCGTTGAAGGACTGAAAGCAGAAGAGTTTGGGCCATTTCCCATCAACAACGAGCTAGGTGGTGCTGCGGTTCTGATTAAGGATGCGGAAAATCCCATTACCCTGCCGCATCTGGCCGGAGAATTCAGGGCTCCCGGAAAAGATTTACAGCACGCAGGTATAGAAAGGCGGAACAAAGCTCTTGATTACCTGGGTAAACTCGACCCTCAGGATCATGCCGCGATTAACACATTTACTACTGATGGCATTTACATCAACTTTTATTCACACCATTCCCATGAGTCGGAAGTTGATGGAAAGGTCTACTATTATCAGTACCTTATCGGAAGCAACAATATGATCCCCTCGGAGGATAGCTGGAGAGAAGGTTGGAGACGGCTGAGGGACGTTCAGGAGGATGCGAGGAATTATTCATACCGCTTGAGAGACCAGTTCATCGATTATTGGAGGGTAGAAAGCGGCTCTACGGCTGGTCTACCCGCTGCCCCTGAAGAGAAGAGACTCAATTATCTTACCCTACTATAGGCCCTTCCTTTGTGACACGAGGGGTTGATGGGTTACTGTCTACAGCTCTATAGACACCGTCACGCCCAACCCGGGAACGGCTGTAACTACCAACACCTACAGGAAGTATCGTCACTAGTAATGGCAGTCGAGCAACGTCTAATATTGGAGTCTGTCCCGAGTGGAATGAGTAATAATACGATATCGCGATCTCAAGCGGCAGTGGTACATCTGTTTCCTCGACGGCTCTTGGCATGAAGAAGGCACATACAATGCCATTTGGAAAGTAGGCAGGTCACACAGAGTACCGAGCCAAAAATGTAGTCTCCCACAGACGAGGAGGGATATAAAGATCAACTCGATGAGACATGTCATGACTTAGACATAGGGCTATCTCATCTTTTAATACTGTCTCCCGCGACGCTGGAGGGCTTCGCATGTGCTCCTCGGAGACGAAATCCGACGGAAAGATGCCCGCCATCCCAAGGTTTGCCAAATCTACATGAGAAAGATGCCAAAGGTAGGAAGTCTTTCGAAGCTGGCTGCGAGCTATCGAGGCCATATTAACTTCAACTCTACGATTGGGCCCATTCATCCTCCCTATACTAATGGCTATAGTCGATGGGAGATTGACAAGGCATTTAAGATATCAATATTAAGTATCAACAGTAGAAAGTCAGTTGTGCAGTATAGAGAGAAGCCTTTCTTAGAAGCTACCTTCTCATTCCACATGCCATGTCTTTTTTGTCCAGTCTCATAACCCCCTTCAAGGCAGGCCCCAGTTGCTGCACGCAGGGTATCGGTAATCTTACTTTGGTTAGCTTTTGACATGCTACTTTCGGAGAGTAAGTACCAGAAGTGGAAGGGCAAACTTACTATCCCAAGGAGGCTCCCAGAAGTCTGTGCCATTAACATAGCACCAATCCGTCGTCAACTGCGCAAATGGAATTAGCAACACAAGCCAGGCATGGGGTGAGAATGAAGGGGCCCCAACTCCCATAGAACTGAACTCACCATCCATCGCCCTTCGTCATTACCCAAAGTGCATTGACTAACCACGGTCTGGTTATACTCGTAGATCTTGACGACACGGCAGTTCGAGTTGGGCGCGCTGCTGGGGCAAGTGCGGCAGTACGAGTACTCCTCGCCAATCTGCTCGGCCTGCAGCCAGCGACGGGCGATTGACGAGCCCTCCTGCGGCTCTCCCTGTGCGGGAGCAGATTCTCCTTCTACGGGGAGAGGGGTAGGCTTCTTCTCGCCGGGGAGCTCAGGAGGCTCGACCGATTCGTTGATCCGAGGGCCATAGGCAGGGCCGCAGTTGTCCAGTTGACTCCGATCTAGTAGCGTTTTAGCACATGTCTGGCTAGTATCGGAGCGAAGAGAGTTTTTCCCTCTTGTTGAACTTACCAGGAGTCTCCCACAGGCCCGACCCGCTCACGCAACAATTGTCGGTTGTCTTGTACCAGTAGCTGCAAAGAGCGTTAAACAAAAGGTCCATGGGGGAAATGGCCGGCTCCTCGCCTTGTGACAACATACGAATCTCCGTAGACAGTGCCGCCCTCAGCCCAGCAGAGCAGAGTCACGTCGAGATCTCGTCCATAGTAGGTGATGGATTCGGTACTCGTTGAGTATCCCCATTTGCATTCGGTGAGGTAGCGAATCTGAGCTGGCTGCTTGGTGACTTCGTACGGGACATGGCCGCAGCCGGCGAGATCTTCCCTGACTGCATTACTGTCAGATGCCATCATCCCAGGAATATCGAAGTATTGAAGTATTATTCTGGGGTTGACCTACAATCGCCCGGATATTCGACGAGATCATATTCGGAGAGGTAGCAACCCGTTGTCGTTTTCACTTGATAGGAATATTAGTATTAGCCTGTATTCCGCGTCGCGCTCAACTTCACGGAAGAAAAGAAAATCGATGGGGGATAGAACAAAACAATAAAAATGACTAGAAAGTCAAGACTCAAACGTACACCACAATTGAGAGTCTCCGACACGGTCGCCGCTAAAAATTTCGTCAGCCCAGAATCGATCATGTTATGTGTGGTGCACTGATGCTGCCCGGCCGGAAGGGTCGGAGTCGCTGTTACTCACTATGTCCAGCAGGTCAAGGAGTAGACATCACCACCCCAGGGCGACTCGAGATGGGGGCACAAGGTATATGGGCACGTTTTGCAAACAGTACTATACTCGACGGTACCATTGACTGTCTCGACTTGCTTTGTCGCGATCTGCACTTCGACTGAGTCCTTGATGGCCGTGGCGAGGCCCAGCAAGGACACCGAAGCCGAAGCCAGTACTGTAAAGCGCATCTTTCTGTTTCGATCTGCGAGAGAGTGTTCGAATCAAGTCGATACGCAATATCGCATAGATCAAAGGGAAAGATTATGCGGGGAAGAAGAAATCTCGCGGGAGCGAACCGAGCCGATTAATGAACATAGCAATTGCCTCGTGTCTCGCGGCGATAAATGGGGCCGTGAGCTCCGCAACGCAGCTTTGCGGGGCTTTATTTTTCGAATCGTCATCCTCGTATTTCTACGAAGTGCTGGGGAGTGAGGATTGAGGACCTTGGGAGGTGGAAATCTGAGGGGAAAAGGTAAGCGAAAGGATCACATACTGCAGCTCATCAAGGTTGGAGACATCATTGGTTAACGACCAGCAGACCGGGAATAGTGATCGTCAGGTTTGGCGTCGCAATTCGCCAATAACGCGGGACCTGGTGGAACCCGCCGCCCTATACGAGGCGTGAACGGACGGGACTTGCAGATAAATATGGGTATTTATGCTGGAATCGGAGCTTTTGTTCGGCCAGTTTCTCGTTGGCTGCTGTCCGCGTTCTTCAGCTCGCCCTGAATCAGGGATCCCGTCCATCTTATCGTCTTACCGGGTATTCTTTTCCCGCTTTCCAATCTAACTCGCTACTTTATATTAGTTCAAAGTTGCGTTCAGGCAAGTCTTACTTCCAAGCTGTAGTGACGAACACAAGTTGGCAACAAATTCCGGCCAGAGGCCAGAGGATTGGAGGAATCTCTGCAGTCTCTTTCTCACCAATCCAAGTGCCTATTATGCGAGAACCAAGACGGAAAAGGGTAATAGCATCAAATCATACCTAATTAGGCATGTAAAGAGACTGGCCATCAGGCAATATTGCCCAAGAGTGCCCCTCGCCAATGGGAAGATGGGCAACATCCTCGTCAGCTTGCTCGCCCGCCGCACCTTTAATTATATACACAATACGAATTAGACAAAATGAATTTGAAAACAAGAATTGCATGTATAACAGCAACCGGAGTTGAGACCAACGTAATCCGTAATCCTCGCTCGATGTCATCTTCTCATTTCGATTTCCACACTATCCCAGTCCCTCGCTTTCCATGTGCTCCCTCTTGCTTGTTCACTTGCTGCCCTTGCTTTACAACAAAAGACGGACCATCAAAGCCCAGGCGACACTTAACACCAAGGGTAAAAATACAAGGAATTGGGCCCCCTTATGGCCTTGACAGAGCACCAAGGCTACTGTTGTCAGCACAAAGTTGCTGGCCAGCATCGCCAGCCGGCCTTCCCAAGCTCAGGAGCCGGTCCACGCATGCGGAGGCGGAAAGACACAATGCCACCTCCAGCAAGGAGTGGCCAGCGACTCGGCTAGAGCTGGTATTGGCCGGCTGGCCCATGCTGCTGGCCTGTCCTGCCAGGAGGGCGACCCACAGCCCCACGGCCACCCATCGAATGTCGGCCGGCTTCCCCTGGTTTCCCTCCTGCCTAGGCGGCCCTTTCTCTCCCGACAATCCTTGTTTGTTTCGCTGGCCCCGTGGGTCTCGAGCCACCCTCCGTCGATGGGGTAGCGGCCGCATGCCGAAGTGCGGAAGTAGCGTATTGGCGGGCGATGGGCGAGGCGAGAGGGGACTGCTGTAGCTCGGGTTCGGGTTGGGGTTCGGGCTGGGGCTAGAGCTGTTGGAGCTCGATTTGGTTGAGAGAGTGCTGCTACTGTTGCAGTTGCTGTTGATCTTGATGTTAGCTTGGTGTGGTGTTGGTGTTGGTATTGTTCTTGTTGTTGTTGTTCATGGTGTTATTGGCGTGGCAGCTGTTGATGCAGCTGCTGATGCAGATGTTGATGCTGGTGTTGATGTTGGCGCTGATGTTGGTGCTGATGTTGGTGTTGGCCTTGCTTCTCTTGGATTGCTCAAGAGCCCTCTTTCCCATTGTACAAAAGTCCAGATTGCATTAGCAAACAACTACTTCGTACAGAAGGAACAAGAGGTAAACATTGAATGTGCTCGTCTGACGGAAGGAGGACCGCATCTCCGATATGTAATTGGGGGAGGAGTGCCCAACATCGGTACGTTGGACTTGTACCTCGAGGACCGGGACCTCCTTCTGCCTCCTCTGCTGCAGACATGGTACATACTACGTAGAAAGGAGGTTGTACATTGTGCCCTCGATCGTCTCCGGTCAGTGCTTCCTGAACTGATAAACTGGGGCGCCTTGCTTCAATGCTCTTTCCATGTTCCGGCTTTATATTTGAATGGCACCTTCTCTCTCCCCAAGCCAGGGCACCTTCAAGCTGATAAGCAAATTGGCAGGAACTACTTGTTGATTGGCAATTAATATTGGTGCCTCCTGCAGTCCAAGGCTCACCGAGGTGTGGTTCGTGTTGGAAATAGATGTTTCAATGTAAGCGGAGTGATGCTCTTATTGTACTACCGAGTTGAACATTTTAAAAATCTTCCCCGCGACCTCTGTTTGCCTAATCTCCCCAGGATGGCCATCTCTGTATCCATGCGCACGCCATTCCAAGTCAGCAACAGTCTCCCCAGGACCAAGATCATGCCACGATGTCAGTACCACCACGCCTCTACCAGGCTCATCAAACCTGTGAAGATCGAAATCTGTGAAGCAAAGGTCACAGGTTCTGATCGTGTCTAATGGATCGGGCACACATGGACAAATGGGCAGGTGAGCAGAGACAGCATCCGAGATGACACAGTTGGTGTGGAGTTTTGATCTGGCTCTTCTCCTATGTTCAGCCCGCACCATATTGTCGTAGTAGACCTCCTACCAGTAGTTCTTACATATTAATCTCAGTTCTTTATGGTAATCAAATGCACCTGTCAAGCAAGGCGAACTGTCTAACCCTTTAGGCCCCCTTTCACCAGAGTATAGTCGTATTTCTTTCTTAACCACCAAGTGGGCATCCACAACCTTTGCAGACATAAAGCACTCTACCCCCGACAGCCAGTCATCGAAGATGTTATACTTGACTGGTGTTGTGAGTATATCAGTAAGATAAGTACCTCAACCATGGCGGGCACATCTTGTCAACGCTGCGATAGTGCTAAATGCAAAGGGGACCGGAAACGGGTCAGGTATTGTTGCGCACGGGATGTTCGGTTGGCACCAGTAATTGACAGCAGGACAATTGACGTTTTTCCACTCTACCCAGTACTTTGGTAGAAAGGGCAGATGGAACTTTTCACAGCTCTGGCAAAGGATATGCCACGGAAGCACCCCATCTCTTTCTAGACGTTGAAGAAATGTGATCCGAGTCTCGGGTCCAAGTTTCAAGGCGCGACGACCAATCTTTTGTAACATCCTGGAGCTAGTGAGCGCTAGCGATGCCCTACAGGGGTCTAGAAGGTTTCCAGAGATGTATTCTTCCACAGATGTATTCTATTAACTTCGTAGGGAGAGTCTCGAGTGTTGGACGGTATTACCAGGGTTCCGTTGGAGGAAGCACATCTCGCAAAGCTAGATGGCTTGGAGCGCCGTAGCTTGGCGGATCATCGGTAGGATAGCCTTGGTCATCTTCTTTGGAATCCCTGACGCGGGATGTGTTGGCTATTTGTTTGCCTTGCTCATTTATTTCAACGCGAATCCGCCCTCGCAGATGTTCTTCGAGGTAGGTTGCTCTTAGGTATCCTTGTTCCATGTTCTCTCGCGAAGGCCATATGTGCGAGTTAAGGCTATAATCGAGGTGAGAAATGGTCAATTATTCGAATGTAAGTCTAGTCTATAGGAAAGACTCCACAACTTGACAGATGGGTATTAACAGAACTAGTCACTAGGAAGCTGCATCCTTAATACGAGAAAAGTAGCGTTCATTTATAAGATAATGAAAATATAAAACATGTGATGGATTTACTGCGATTTCTTTCGGATAGGACTAATTAACCTTTTAAGGTCCTGGGAGTTAACCTTGTGGAAGTGTAGACGGCCTCAGTTTCATTAGTTCAATGTTGCCTTTAGTTTCTGTATTCAACAGACACAAACCTGTCTTCTCGAGACTGATATTTGACCAATCGCTAAAAAGAAGACTTCGTCAAGCCTACGAGGTCTATATAGGGAAAAGTCACGTCACCTGTCTACCAAATCAGTAGTTGAAACGACACTCAATCATAATCGCGGCGTTATGCTCTGCGAGTCCAGGCTTAGTTCGTGGTTAAGAATTGTGGATCGTCCACTCGACACATATGCCGCGAAATGGTGTCGCTCACTAGGTTCTTTCAAATGAGCGAAACGAACCTTGATCTCGGGTCAAAGCAAGGGACGCCCAATGCCCCATGCCTCAGACGCGATACTAAACTTATTTCCGTCTGGAAATAGTGCTCTGGGATGTAAGCACTAAGAGCTATGGCCTAATGTGGGAGAGCTGTCTTGCAACCACTCCCTCTACGCACCTAACCCCTAATATTCTAGATATACCTGGAGGCAGTCAGCTAGGGCCTGGTGTCGCCCTCTGATTCGCACCAAATGTTCAGGATAGGAACGGACGGACCAGCCCACCATCACCACGTACTTCGTGCTTGGAAAGCTGGGATGGCTGCGCAGGCATAGCTGCAGAGCCTGCAGACTGGTAGATGCATAAATCCTGGCTCGTACTTTGCACATACACGTAGTGTCCAGACAGGGTTGATCTGGATTCTGGATACGAGGTGCAATGCGGGAGAAAAAGAAATGAAGTGTGACCGACATTGGAGAAGGATCGACGACTGCAGAACGCCACAGTCCCAGGATAGTAATGCCGAAGAAGGCAATACGACACGATTCAGCTATCGGCATCGAGCCACCGACAGCACCACCGAGCGGTATACCCGTCTTCAGGGAGATTTTTGGTCTGCCGGGTTCCGAGTTTAAGATTGGATGAATTTAGTCCGGAATCCGGATTGATGCACATACTTGTAGGAGCATTTAGAGGGTCTGGACTCGAAGCCTCTCCGAAGAAGAATTAATGTTTCCGTCTGGAATGGCGCCTATGTCGGTATTCCGCATCAAAATATTGATCCTACCCCTGAAATGTAGCATCCGATCCGACCCAGCAGGGGCAATACTAATGACGCATCATGTCATGCCAGGGCCCTTTGGCAGTGGAATGAATCGCGTCCTCTCAGGGTGTGACAAGAACAAGTTTATACTCACGCCCGAGGCGGAAGGGGGGTGTTCTAGGACGTACTCTGTACAAAACGGGCAGATGAAATGATCTGCGATGCGTTGTGCTTAAAATAGAGACAGCCCCAGGCAGTCTAAACTACGAATGCGCTGCGAGGGACTTTGTAGATTAGCTTTCTTTTCCCTTCCGATCTAAGGATGGGGCACTTTGTACTACGTAGTAGAGTCGAGCAATTTCAAGTTTAGTTTTCTGAACTCGGCTATATCCTCCCGCAAATTTCGTACTTCATACTTTGTACATGGCGTTGCTTTCCCTTCCAACGACGGATGCAAGGGAATGAAGTGCCACCTCATCGGACCACGCCCTCAACCTTGCTGGACGGACTCGGAAGGTATTCCCTTCCGAGAGCCTGGGCCGCGAATAATTACCGACGCCATGGATATAGTGTGCGACATGAGGAAGAGGGAGGGCATGGTTGGCAATGTAAGAGACTAAGAGCTCAGCATGCAATCATACGACGAGTTGATATGAACACACTCCCTAGGAACTTGTCCAGCGTTATTCGCGGCTGCGGAAGACAGAGAAATGCAGAATTCCCGTGGGACTTGAGTGCAACGGATATTACGCTCACGATCTTCGGTCCATTCCAGAGTCCAGACCACCTATGTCTAGTCCCATGGTGCTCGAAAGTTGATGCACAACTCAACGAGAGGAGTATCCGAGAGTCAAGAGACATTGGTAAGCCAAGGCCATTGACGGCATTCCTAAATCTAGAGTCCTAGACTATACATCCGATGGTGCTTCGTGTCGTGGGATAAATCCATATCAGACGTATCCTGTGATTTGTTTATATCTATTGCTGAGGAAGGAGCGAGAAAGGCTGATCCCTGTAGACTAGAGGAAGGAACCACCCACCTGGCCCACGCACACTACACACCGCACACAAAGTAAACCATATAGCAGTGAATAAATCGCTGTGATATCAAGGGATCCATCAGCTAAGCCGGCCGGCTAAGCTCAGTCCTCTAGGCAGCTGGTTCCAGCGCTAGAGGTGTTCCTGGTTCGACCCCAGGTTGGACCGGGTTGTAATGGGTTTTTCAGGGTGGGCTGGCGCGGCGGATCCCGAATATCTTTTTTTGGTCTTCTTTTATTTTTTTAATTAATTGATCCTCAACAGTTTATTTTTTCCATGGCGGCGGCTACTTGTAGGGGCTTTCATTATGAAGTAGGACTTGAAAGGGTCTTAGTAGATAGAGGATTCTCTATACTGAGTAGAAGGTAAAGACTATCTTCTGATAGAGTAGATGTGACACCGGCAATGTACAATTGACCAGAAAACACGATTGACATCCTACTGCCAAAGGTAATGGACGCGGGCCATTCGCGGCGCCCATCGTTTGCGGCATCCTGGTGGAAGAGGTTCTCTCAACTCGCATCATATTACTTCCACTCACGTCGCACATGGGATGTTGCACCTGTGGCGAACGGGATCTGGGATTTCTGAGCTCCGGATTCTAAAAGATTGCTTGTATAGGCCCGAAGTCGATCTGGTTGTTTCGAATGCCCCGAGCTTCTTTGTGCGTGGATTCTCTTGCCCCATGGTGAGCTAGGCGAAGTGTGTGCCAACATTACAATTTACGACAATGACGATTCCGGGCAGGAATGGTGCCGCGTCAAAGGATAGAATGGCGGAATTGCGTATGAAACAGAAACGTCACTGTTTCTATGCCCACCCACCCACTTGTCATTCATTCCATTGATGCATACAAGAGCAGTTTCAGAGACGGAGTGCTGACCCTGGGGGAAAAGAGGGAAAAGGACGAACTCTTGTGCGACAACCCTGAGAATGAGATGCCTTTTAACACTGTTTTCAGTGTGTATGATGGATACTTATTCGCCTTGTAGAACCCAAACCAAGGCATTGACTACGGGCTTTTAGTGCAAAGGAATCGAGGACAGCTCAGGAATGGGCATTCATTGAATGAGCATCGAGAATCGACGAAGGAATTTTTTCTCCTCTTTGCTACCTTTGCACAGGGGATCCCCTCTCGGTTGTCGGTGTGATTCAGGGCAATATGACGGCAGCCTATACCATCAACAGAGGGATATATAAATATTGGGGGAACATCCACGACAGAAACCCTATTTTCTCACACCAGTCACCACTCCATCATCCAACAACGCAGCCAACAGAGTGACGGGGAAAGTTCAACTCCAGCTTCGTATCGCCTGAATCTGCCACTTTATATATCCATCTTGCCACCAGTCAGAAGGGCCCAATCTAAGCCATGGTTCGAGCATTCTCCGCAGTCGGATTCGCATGCGTCGTGGGCCTCGTTGAGCAGGGCCTCGCCTTGCCACATGACCACCATGACGCCAGGGGTATATACAATGCCGTCGGCCCCAAGCAGTCAAACGCCCCGGCTCTTCCCTCCGGTATTCGAGACAAGCGTGCGAACTGCAAGTATTATAATTCCGGAAACCAGTATTATACCTCGGGCGTTCGAGATATTGAACCTTTCGGGCCGGAGACAACGCCACCATCGTGGACCGTAATATCTGGAGTTGTAGACGTCATCGACGTTCCCGTCACTGGATCGCAACCGGCCCTTGTGAAAACCAGCACCAGCAGCGTGGCTACCCCCACCAGCAAGCCGGTTTCAGCCCGCGCCATTTCCGAATCGCCGAGCGAGCCTTCGCCTTCGTTGCCGGAGGAGATCGCCCTTCGACATCACCATATCCAGGGCACTGGTGGGCCCCACCCGTCGCATTCCTGGCATGGATTCCACCATACACACAAGTCTGGAACCAAACCTGTTCCCACCGGTCACGTCCACGGCAAGTCACATAAGCCGGCGGAGCCCCGCGCGGAATCCGAATCGCCAAGCGAGCCTTCACCTACGGTGCCGGAGGAGATCGCCCTTCAACGTAACCATATCCAGGGCACCGGCGGCCCGCGCCCGACGCATTCTTCGCACGGATTCCACCATACACGCGAGCCCGGAAGCAAACCAGTGCCCACTGGTCACGGCCACGGCCACGGCCATGGTAAGCCCCATGAGCCAGCGGAGCCTCGCGAAGAGCCCGAAGAGCCAAGTGACCCTTCACCTACATTGCCGGAGAGTATCCAGGACACCGCCGGGCCCCATCCAGCGGGTTCCTCACCCGAATTCCGCAAGAAGGTTAACAGGCCCCGCCCTACCGCCGTTGGCCCGGCCCTCAAGTTCATTTTCCCAAACCCAGTTGAGCCCCGCGAAGAGCCCGAAGAGCCAAGCGAACCTTCACCTACATTGCCAGAGGATACCCAGAACACCGCCGGGCCCCATCCGACGGGTTCCTCACCCGAATTCCGCCGCAAGAAGGTTAACAGGCCCCGTCCTACCGCCGTTGGCCCGGCCCTCAAGTTCATTATACCAGACCCAATTGAGCCCCGCGAAGAATCCGAAGAGGTAAGCACAACCACACCTCCCGACCCAACGAAGACTGTCGCTGCGCGGAAAGGCAAAGACAAAAGCTATACCACCGACCCCCTATGGGTCGCGTGCTTCAACGACGACCCCAAGTGCCGCAAGCAGCTCACGGGGACGCATTTCCGTTGTATTCAGTCCTAGGCGCCTGCAGTTCCGAGGTGCTAACAGACTCAGGTGGCGAATCTTTAGATAACTATCACGACGAGGGACGAGCGGAGGCCCAGCGCCGCCGACGAAACGCTGCTGCCGAGGAGGAGGGCTAGTAGTTCTGTTTAGGTGAAAATGTGGGCGGTATTACTGAGAGATATTCTTCTTCAATACTTTTCTTTTTCTGGTTTCGGCTCTAGTCTACATTGAAGAATGGGACGACGGGTTTCTCGATGCTCTGGGTAGAGTGGTAAGTCAAGACCCCTGTCAACCGGCCACCCTACCAACCGGCCACTTTTAAAAATTTTATAGAATTAATAATAGATAACATATTATAATATTAAATAAACTAAAACTTCTCTAAAATATATTAGCTATAAAGGAAGCTAGATTTAAAGTTTTATAAATATAGTATTTTTTTATATTTTTAAAAAGATTAAAAGAGTAAAATTATAAAATTTTATTTTAATATATAATTAATTAACTAAAATTAATTAAAAGTTATCTTTAGTAGATTTAGAATATAGATTTTTAGTTATAATTTAATAAAATAGTAAATTAAGTTTATAAAATTTATTTAGTA
>JUDQ01000559.1:0-16902 GCA_000812075.1 Scedosporium aurantiacum
TAAAAATAAAAACTTTATTATCTTTATTAAAAGTATTTAAAAAATAAATAGTAAACTTAATAATAATATATTTAGCTATTAAATTATATTAATTACTAAGAAAGCTATTATAACTAAAAAAGTATATAAGCTCTATAAAGAAACTAATTAAGATAATAAATAAGATATAGTTTTAAACTTAGTAAATAAAATCTATAAAGATTATTAAAGTAAACTACTAATATATTTAAACTTATTAATAGTATACTAACTTAGTAATAAGCTTATTATTATCTAAAATATAAAAACTATTAATAAAGAAAACTAGTAAAAGTTAATCTTTAACTAAAAGTAATTATATACTAAGTTATCTTAATAGTAAATACTTTAAAAGGTTCTATAATATTAATTTTAAAATATATTAAGTATATATATCTTATAGAGGTATTTTCTAAGATAATATTAAAAGTTACTATTTAAAATAAAGAAGTAATATAAAGTATAGAGAGTATTATAAATATTATTAAGAAAATAAAAGATTAATTAAGTAATATAGAAAATAAAATTACTTAAATATTATAGATAATATAAAATAATAAAAATATAATAGAAAAGGTAATAATAAAGATTATATAAAAATAAAAAAAGATATTTAAAAAGTATTAAATAAAGATTAATAACTTAAAAGTATATAAAAAAGCTTTAAAATATAAAATTATAAAATTAAAAAAAAAGTAAGAAAACTTAAAAAATAACCTAGTAAAGATAAATAATAAAGATAAGGAGAAATAAAGTAGAAAGTAAAAGGTATAAAAATCTCTATTATCTATTTTAGAGAAACTAATAGTAATAGTAGAAGAGTAAGAAAGAGCTAAATAAAAATAAGGAAATAAAGATAAGTATTAAAATATATTTATTTAAAAAAAAGTTTTATTTTATTTAAATTTTATTTTTAATTAAAAATACTTTTACTATTTAGATTTTATATTTAAAGAAGTTATATAGAGGATAGAATTACTATACTTTAATAATTTTTCTTTCATCTAAACTATTATTAGATAATAATATCTTATATAAAAAAAGGGGGTACTTATTATATAATAAGAACTAATAGGTAGTAAAAACTAATAGCCAACTACTAGAACTAGCTTAGTAATAGTAAGAACTAGCTATACTAGTTCTCATACTAAGAGAACTTATATAAAAAGAGTATATACTCCTCTACTATCTTAGAGGAATTAATAATTATCTTACCCTATACTTAACTTTATACTTTATAACTACTTACTATTATTAGGACTAATAAGGTAATAACTAGCTATAATAAAACTTTTAATAAGACTTCTATTATAATATTTTAGCTTTCTAAGAAGTTTATATTAATTAATAACTTTAATTTTAGCTTTATTATTGTATTTACTTTTATTATTAAATAACTAAAAACTTTAATATTTTAATAATTTTAAAGATATAATAATTAAAGATTATTTTCTTTATAATTATTATTTAAAATATAATCTTTTTAATAGTAACTAATATTTTTAGTAATATAAATTAAATATTTAATAAATAAACTAATATTTAATATTATATATTTTAACTTTATAAAGCTTAATAATCTTATAGTAGTTAACTCCTCTATAAGTATACTTTTTAATTAAGTAGTTAAGCGCCTAATTAATTATATAATAGCTAGTAATATTACTAGGTTTAAAATTAGAAATAGAAATAAAAAGATTATTTAATTCCTACTTAATAAACTCCTACTATATAAATAGTATATATAAATTAGGTTTATATTTTAGTAAGTATACTATACCTACCCCCAGCGTTCCCAGTGTAATTAAAATTATATAAAGGTGGCCTAGCTATAGAGGAATACAAGGTTCTACCCTTGGAGGTATACTTAGGGTCAGGTGTGTTTTAGTTACCTTAGGGGGGGCACTATTATATATTCTAGCTCTATAGGGCTTAATAATCTTATAGTAGTTAACTCCTCTATAGGTATACCTTTTAGTTAAGTAGTTAAGTGCTTAATTAATTGTGTAATATCTAGTCTTTACTTACTAAAAAGCTATTTATTTTAATATTATAATATATTTAGTAGCTAAGTTTATTAAAATAAAATTTAATTATTATTTTTATATATATTTTTTATTTAATAAGATTATATATAAAATAATAACTAAATTAATAATTTAGCTTTTATAAAATAGAAGTTATTATTTAACTTTTCTATTTTATTATATTTTATATTTTATTTAGCTTTATAGCTTTCTATATATTTCTTTTTAAAGTTAAATAAGATAATTATATAAATATTTATATAATTAATTATAAAATATATATATTATTTTATATTTTTAATATATTATAAAAAAATAATATTTATAAAATAGATAGTTTTACTAAATATTAAATAATTTACTTTCCTTATTATTATCTTTTTATTAAAAGATATAGCTTTCTTTCTTACTTTTAGCTTTACTAAATAATCTTTTACTTTTACTTTCTTTACTTTAATATATAAAACTACTTTACTTTAGCTATTTTTAGATTATATTTATATTTAAGTTATTATTATATATTTTTATTATTATATAAATATATCTATTATTTTACTATTTCTTCTTTTTATACTATTAAAATCTTTAATATATTAGTTAATTATTATTTTATTACTAGCTATTTCTTATTTCTTAATAATATTAATAATCTCTTATCTAATATAGTTAATATTAAAATTACTTAGTTCTATATTTTTAATCTTAATAATAATTATTATATTTTTTACTTTTTTAATTTTACTAAATATAATATTTATCTTTACTTTTTAATTTACTAACTTACTTAAAGCTAAAGTTTTCTATAATTAAATTTACTTATTTAACTTTTAATACTTTCTTTTATACTTATCTAATATATTATAATACTATTACTTTTTCTTTAATTTTATTTATTTAGTAATTAAATTTATTAAATTTATATAACTTAATATAAATTAATTAAAATATTAAATTAAAGCTATTATATACTACTTTTATCTATTATAAGCTTATAGTAGCTTTTTAATTTTAAATATAATATATATAAGTTATAATAAAGTCTTTTACTAGCTCTCCTATATATATCTTACTTTTAATATATAAGTTTTTTTATAATTATTTATATATAATATAAATAGTAATACTAAACTTCTAAACTAATATATCTATCTATTTTCTAATTATTTTCTAAATTAATTAATTTTATTTAATATTAGATATAATATTAAATATTACTACTATACTACCTATAATAGTATAGAACTATAGGCCCTAGCTATATAGATATAAAGAGTAAGTACTCCTATACTTACTTACAAAATAGAAAATTAACCTTCTTACTTATAAATATCTTACTAGCTAATAATCTAAGAATAATCTAGTAAACTATATAAAAAACTACTAGCTAATAACTATCTAGTAAGTAAATAAGCTTACTTACTATTATAATTATAAACTATTACTTATACCTAATAATAAAATATTATAGCTTAAGATTATAATAGTAATAGTATTACTTAGTTTCTCTATAAACTTAGAGCTTTAACTATCCTTAGAAAACCTTATTACTAAAATAAGAGAGTAAGTAAGTAATTAACTATTTAAAACTTTAAAATTATTTAAAAGCTAGTTATTAACTTCTAAATAAGAGTAAAATAAAAATATAATAAGTATAAACTAGCTTACTTATAGAAAGAAATAAGAAAAAGAGAAAGTAGTAGAATATATAAATAAAAAAATACTAGAAACCTTAATAGATAGTAAATAAAAGAAAAGGAAGAAGGCTAGTTATTTAAAGATTTTTAGTAGATCTTAATTTATCTATTAGGTCTAGCTTATTTTTAAATCTTTTTATAAATACTTTTAAAGATAAACTAATTTTAAGTATTATTATATTTAATATTAGCTATTTCTAATAAAGTTTATATAATAGTTTACTAGAAGCTATTTTAAAATAATAACTTTAGGAAGAGATCTTATATATTAGCTAATAAGAAATTATAATATTATTAAATATAAAAATTTTTAAATTAAGAAACTAAAATAAACTAGATAACTTTTAAGTTATTATAAAGTAAATAAAATAATTATTATTTTAGTTAGATTTTAATATAAATCTAAGCTTTACTTTAATTAAATAAAACTAGTAAAAATAAGTTTTTACTAGCTATAAAGAAATTTTATTATTAATATAATTTATATAAAGAAAATAAATACTTTAACTACTAATAAGACTAAGCTATATTTAAACTAGTTAAATAAGTAAGTAAAGGCTTACTAGATTAATAGAAAATAGTAGTTATATAGATAATAACTAATTAATATAAGTTAATATATTTACTTAAGCTTTCTATTAAATATTAGAGATAGATATTAGTAGTTAAAGTCTAAATAATTAAAGCTAGTAAGTAATATAGTAAGTAATTAAAGTAATTAGGTTTTTATAGCTAGATATAGATAAGAAGAAATTTAGTAAATAAAATTACTTTATAAATAGTAAATATATTTATTATTAAAATATTACTTTCTTTAAGAAAATAATTAAAGTAAAATAGCTAGCTAATTTAAAGCTAGTTTATATTTTACTATAACTATTATTTAAAATATTATAAAAAAAAGTATTAATTTAGTAAAAAGAGATTATATCTAATACTAAGTAAGATTAACTAATATAAAAAATAATTAAAAAGTAAATAGATATATTAGTTTAAAAGTTTAGTATTACTATTTATATTATATATAAATAGCTATAGGAAAACTTATATATTAAAAGTAAGATATATATAGGAAAGCTAGTAAAAGACTTTATTATAATTTATATATATTATATCTAAACTTAGAAAGCTATTATAAATCTATAATAGATAAAAATAATATATAGTAACTTTAATTTAATATTTTAATTAGTTTATATTAAGTTATATAAATTTAATAAATTTAATTACTAGATAGATAAGGTTAAAGAAAAGGTAATAGTACTATAGTATACTAAGTAAATATAAAAGAAAGTATTAAAATCTAAATAGGTAAACTTAGCTATAGAGGACTCTAGCTCTAAGTAAGCTAGTAAATTAGAAAGTAAAAATAAATACTTTATTTAATAAAGCTAAGGAAGTAAGAAATATAATAATTACTATTAAAATTAAAGATATAAAGCTAAGTAATTTTAATATTAACTATATTAAATAAAATATTATTAATATTATTAAAAATTAAAAAGTAGCTAGTAATAAAATAATAATTAACTAGCTTACTAAAGATTTTAATAGTATAAGAAAAGAAGATAGTAAAATAATAGATATATTTATATAATAATAAAGGTATATAATAATAACTTAGAAGTAGATATAATCTAAAAGTAATTAGAGTAAAGTAGTTTTATATATTAAAATAAAGAAAGTAAAAGTAAAAAATTACTTAGTAAAGCTAAAAGTAAAAAAGAAGATTATATTTTCTAGTAAGAAAATAATAATAAAGAAAGTAAGCTATCTAATACTTAGTAAAACTATCTATCTTATAAGTATTATTTTACTATAATATATTAAAAATATAAAAAAAATATATATTTTATAATTAACTATATAAGTATTTATATAGTTATCTTATTTAATTTTAAAGAAAAATATATAGAAGGCTATAAAGCTAGATAGAATATAAGATATAGTAAAATAGAAAAGTTAAATAATAGCTTATATTTTATAAAGGCTAAGTTATTAACTTAATTACTACTTTATATATAGTTTTACTAGATAAGAGAATATATATAAAAATAATAATTAAATTTAATTTTAATAGATCTAGCTACTAAGTATATTATAATATTAAAGTAAGTAATCTCTTAATAGATAAAAACTAGATATTAGCTTACTTACTAAATATCTAATTTATATTACTAAAGATATTAGTTACTATTAAAAAGATTATATTTTAGATAATAATTATAGAAAAAGTAATTTTTAATTATTATATCTTTAAAACTATTAGAGATATTAAAGTCTTTAGTTATTTAATAATAAAAGTAGATATAATAATAAAGCTAAAACTAAAGTTATTAATTAATATAGACTTTTTAAAAAGCTAGAAGTTAGTAATTAACTTTATTAAAAAAGAAATTAAATTTTATATTTTTTTAATATAAAAATAAAAATTAAAATAATAAAGTTAAAAGTAAAAGTAATAGTAAAATAAGTTAAAGTATCTACTAATAGCCTACTCCCCTAAATAAACTACATTTACTATCTCTAATAGTATTACTATTACTATCTAGAAATACTTATAAGTCTACAAATTCCTATTATTTTATAATAAAATTCCTATATCTAAAACTAGGAATAAAGATCTTTAAAATAAACCCCTTTAAGTTAACTACTAATAGCTATAGGTATATTAAGGCACTAAGCCTGCCAGGCTACATCAGACCTAAAGTAAAGTCTTAATAGAGCCCTAAATAAGTTTAAATAGGCTACAAATAAGACTATAGAAGAAGAAAGAAGCTTATAGATAACTTAGGGAGCTAGTAAAAAAAGTTTTTAAAGCTAGTATACTACTAGAGACTATAAAGAGACTATAATAAGTTAGAGAAGTAAACTAGAAGAGTATACTAGAGAAAGAACTATAAGCTAGAAAAGAGAAAAGCTAGGAAGGATAGTAAAATATAAAGAAGAAGTTACTACTACTTTAAAGAGAGAAGGTAGTAGTAATTAGTAAATATATATACTAATACCTACTTTTAACTATATTATATAGTTACTTCTAATATATTATTTCTTTTTACTTTATATTATAATATATTTTTATATATTAATTACTTTTTAAAATTATTAATAGATTATTAAAAAATAATATATTAAACTTTTATAACTTTAAAAAGCTTAAATATATATTTAAAGCTATTAATACCTTTATAGTAGTATTTACTTCTATTATAAGTAAACTTAAAGTAATATTATATTTTATATATAATTAAGTAATATTAATAATAAATAGAAATAAAGAAGACCTTCTAGTAATAATAAGACTTTATAATATTACTAAAGAGATTAAGTAAAGTATATCCTTCCTTACTATAAAGAAAATTAAAGCTATAATAAATAAAGAAGTTAAACTATATTTATAATATATTAAATAGTAGAAGGCTATAAAGAAAAAATAAACCCTCTTTACTAAATATATATAAAAAACTAAATTATATCTTTTTAGATTAGAAAATATAATATAATATATTTTTTTTAATATTTATATTATAAAAGTAATATCTAACCTTTCTAGTTTACTTTTTATACTAACCTTATAAACTACTACTAGCTTTCTAGTAAACTATTAACTAAATCTTATTAGGTATTTAACTATATTAAATACCTTTAAGATATTTAAATTTAAAAAGGGAACTTAGGCTAAATTAAGTACCTACCTCTTTAAGTTAAAAGCCTATTTTAGTATACTAGCTTAAAAAGACTACCTTTTATTAGATTTTAAAAAATACTTTATAGTAATATCTTAACTAAATAGCTTACTAGTAATCTACTAGACTAATAAAGTAAAATACTAGTTTAATAGTAACCTTTTTAAAGTATCTTAAGACTATATAGAGAGGTAGCTAAAGAATAAAGTAGTAGGAGAGATAGCTTATATCTATAATACTTATTTAAAGTTATAAGAAAATATTTAATAGGATAACTAGACCTTTACTTAATACTTTAAGAATATTAAAACTATTTTTAAAGAACTACTTTTTAAACTCCCTAAATAATTTACTATTATATTTACTTTATATAGAACTATAACCTAACCTCTATATTATTATAATTAATAGGGGTATATTTAAAACCTAAGAAGACTTTATTAATATAGTAAAGACTATAGAGACTATTTTACTAAAGGAATAGCCTAGATAGACTTTAGTAAACTTACTAGTAACCTTCTAAGGATAGAGGGGTCTAATAACCTAACTAACTTTTTAGTAAACCTTTTACTAAAACTCTTAATATCTACTAACTATAAGTAATAACTTAACTATAAAGTGAAAAGACTTTATAAAACTATTATTATAAAACCTTAAAGTATATAGGAAATATTACTAGATAAATTATATTTTTACTAACTACTTTCTTATAGACTATAAAAACTATAGAAAGATAAGATATATTATAAAGTTTTACTTATAATAAAATAAATATAACCTTATAAATTTAAACTAGATCTCTATTAACCTTACTAAGATATAAGAGACTAGTATAAATAATATTACTAATTAGAGATATACTAAGCTAATAATACTATTTAAGTTCTTTAATTTAAAATTAAAGATATTTTAATATTAGCTTATAATATCTATACTAAAAGATAAAGGTACTTTACTTAATATTATCTTATTATATTTAGTAATAGATAAAGAAATTATAGAATTAAAGCTATACTATAAAGATATAATATATTAATAGGATAGGCCCCTTAATATTTTAGAAATAAAGAAGATACTATCTACTATAATAGATTTACTTAGGATTATTTAGAAATAGTATATCTACTAAGCTATAGCTAATATAAAGTATATTAACTATATTATAAGGAAGTTATAGTTATTAGATACTAATATCTATATATAATATAAAGCTAAAATATAAATATACTTAGTAATAAAAGATTTATTTATAAAGATAATAACTTAACTAGAGGTATAAAAGGTAATAAAGGGGGCTTATAGTATATATATTATATAGATATAATTAAAACCCTTCTTAGAGAAGGATAATATAAAGAAAGGAGAGAAGAAAAAAGAAATCTTAAAATAATACTAACTCCTACTATAAAGTATACTATTAAGAGACCTTAAGGTATTACTATAGTAACTATATAAAATATATATAATAGATATAGAAGAAGGAAAAGTATTACTATATAAACCTATCTACTCTCTTACTAAAAAAGAACTAAAAGTATTAAGAAAATACTTATAAGATATATTTAAAAGGGAATAGATTTAACCTAGCTAGAGTACTATAGAAATACTAATCTTCTTTATATTAAAAAAAGAAATTAATAAGTTAAAGTTATATATAGATTATAAAATACTAAACTAAATTACTAAGAAAAACTAAACCCTATTCTTATTTATCTCTAAAATCCTTAACTAGTTATAATAAGCTTACTACTACTTATATATTAACTTTAAAAATATATATTATATAGTAAATATTAAAGAAAAAGATAAGTAGAAAACTATATTCTAGTACTACTATAGATACTTTAAATATATAGTAATACTATTTAGACTAGTTAATATATTTATAATATTCTAGATATATATATATAAGATTATATAGAGCTTAGTAGATTATATTTATATTATTTACTTTAATAATATCCTTATCTACTTTAATAACTTTAAAAAATACTAATAGTATATTTAAAAAGTTATTAAATACTTATATAAATATAACCTAAAAGTTAATATAAATAAATATAAATTTAAAATAAATATAATTAGATTTCTTAGCTTTATTATTAAACTTAATAATATAAATATAGAAAAAAAATATATTATAACTATCTAAGACTAATCTAAATTAAAGTTAGTAAAAGATATATAAGTATTCTTTAGATATATAAAGTTTTACTAGTAGTTTATTAGGAAATATAATATAGTAATAATACCCCTAATAGACTTTATAAAAGGAAAAGTAAAAAAACTTATCTAATTAAGCCTTAAAGAACTACTAGCTTTTAAAAAACTAAAAATACTTTTTACTATAATACTTATACTATACTATTTTAACTCTCTACTTCCTTTATAAATTAAAATAGATATTTTAAATATTAATATTAATACTATATTCTTATAACTATTTAAAAATTAATAGTACCTTATTATATTCCTTTTAAAAAAGCTATAAAATACTAAGATATATTATAATATTTTAGATATAAAACTACTAGTAATTATATAAATATTTTAAACTTAATACTACTATATAGCTTATATAGATAAGCTAGTATAAATCCTAACTAATTACCTAAACTATTACTATATTATAATAAAGTAGAAGGTATTTACTAGAGAGGCTTACTAGATAGAAAAACTTAAAATATATAAATTTACTATTAAGTATAAAGAAGGGAAAAAGAACCTAGTAGATAGCCTAAGTAAGTAATCTAACTTTATAATAATAAGTAATCTTATAATAATAAAATAAAAACTATAAAATAAATTTCTAAAGAAATTTATAGGAGTAGGAATCCTAGCTATTAATATTATAACTATAAAAGCTAAGATATATAGTAAAATAAACTTAGAGGAGATAAAGAGAGAAGTAAAGTTACTAGAAGAAATAGATAAGAAGAGAAAGTAGGGAAAGCTAAGAAAAGCCCTAATAGAATCTAAGAAGTTATTAGAGAGAAGATATAAAGAGAGAGAAGATAATAATATAAAACTTTAAATAGATAAGAAATAAATACTAACTTTAAGAAAAATAGTAAAGAAGTTATAATAATCTAACCCTTTTATCTTTATAAAAGGCTAGAAATAAAAAGGAGGAAAAAGTAAAAAGACTAAGATATTAAGGATATAAACTTATAGTAAAGATAAAGTATAAAAGATAAATAAAAGAGTATATATACTTATAGAAAGAAGAAAAGAAGTCTTTAAATATTATTATAACTCCCTAATAGTAAACTACTTAGGCCTTATAAAAATAAAGAAGTAAATCTATAGTAAATTCTTTTAAAATATAATAATAAAAGAGATTAAAAGCTATATTTTCTTATATAGTATCTATTAAAAAGGAAAAGTAAAAAGATATCTACTTTATAATATCTTTAAAATATTATTAATACTAAATAGATTATTTATAGAGATCTTTTTAGATTTTATTATAAATCTACTTTTATTAAAATTAGTATATAGAAAGGGATATAATATTATTTTAATTATAGTAGACTATTTTATAAAGTATATCTTTTATATTAAAATAATCTTAAAACTAAAAGCTAATATATTTACTAACTTTTTACTATATTATATTTACTAATACTTTAAATTTCTAAAAAGTATTATTTTAGATTAAAGTTTACTATTTATAAGTAAGTTTTAGATAACTCTTTATAAGGCCTTAAGGATATTATAATAACTTAGTATAACTTACTATCTATAAACTAATAGTTAAATAAAATAAATAAACTAAATATTTAAATAATATTTATAAGTATTTTATAATTATAAATAAAATAATTAGATAATATTACTATCCCTTATATAGTTTATATATAATATCTTAGTATATATAATAATAAAAAATATCTTAGTAAATTTACTATTTAAAGTAGTCTTCTATATATTTAAAAATAATAATATTAGCTTAAGCTTAATATTACTAGTAACTATAAAAGTAAAGAAACTAAAACTTAGTAAAGAGAAAGTAAAAAAAGTACTTAGAAACTACTTAAGCTAGCTATATTAAATATTATAACTATAAATAGAAACTAATAAAATTTTAACTTAAAGATTAGATTATACTATTAATAAAAAATCTAAAGCTATAAGGACTTAATAAAAAGCTTAAAGAAAAGTATATTAAATTTTATAAAATTAAAGAAGCTATAGGCTACTACTACTTTATATATTAGCTTAAACTCCTACTTTAAATAAAGAGATATAATATATTCCTAATCTTCTTATTAGAATTTTACTAGGTAAAAGATAGTAAAGTCTCTATAATATTATAGGATATCTTTAAAGATAATAAGCTAATATATAAGGTTAAAGTAATCTTAAAATATAAAGGCCTACTATAAAATTAGAAATATTTAGTTAAATAAAAAGATTACTTAATAAAAGAGATTTTATAAAAACTTTAAAGAAACTTTATAAAAATAAAATTATTTAAAGAATATAAAGTAAAACTAAAAGTTAAAAAATTTAGCTAGATAACTAATACCTTATATATTATTATTACTAAATACTTAATCTACTAGTAGTATACTACTAACTTTTAATATACTTACTAAAACTATTTAGAGTAGAAAAGTAGAGATAGTTAAAAAGTATAAATAATATCTATATAACTAAGTTATTTAATAGACTTTTTATAAGATCCCTTTAAATATAATAATCTACTACTTTTAATATAATATAATAATATTAAAGTAACTTTTATAAATAAGCTTAATATAAAGATCTTTAAGATATTATTACTTATAGTAAACTTTTACTTATATTCTATAAAGACTAAGCTATAAGAAAATTAGAAGAGATTTTATAAAAAGATAGGGAAAACTTATTAGAAGTATTTACTATATAAGGTTACTAAGTTTAAATATATTAACCTCTAATTATCTTAAAATAGAAATATAAGGTTTTTTATAATATTTATAAAGAGTATACTTATTAGTTACCCCTAAGCTAAAATAAATAATAAGAAAAGATTATAAAAGAAGATATAACTTATAATTAGAAATAGATATATACTAGAGAAAAAGACTTCTAATTTACTATTAAGTAAAATACTAAGAATATTAATAATAAGATACTATATAAGTTTTAAAAACTAGAAAAGTAGAACTAGTAATAATAGTTAAATTAAAGATATTAAATAACTAATCTTATATTACTATAAAACTATTTAGCTTTATTAAGAAGATAAAGGGAAGTATTAGAAAAGAAGTAGATATAGAAGTAGTAGTATTAGTAAGAGTATTTAGAGTAGCTATTAAAAAATATAGGATAATAGAGATAAAGAGAAAAAGAAGAATTATATTTAAGAAGTTAAAGAGTATAAGTAGAGTAGTTATAAGAGACTATTTAAGATTATAAATATTAAAAGATTATAATATATAAAAGAAAGAATATAGTAATATTATAAAGAATAAATAAAAAGTATCTAGATATCTTATATTTTATTAATTAAAAGAAAAAAAACTAATTATAGCCTTTTAAATAATCTACTATAGATTTATTATATTTTATTAAAGAATTTTACTTCTATCTATTATTCTATTTATATTTATTAAAATTCTTATAATAAAAGAAAAGAAAAAAAAAGAAAAAAAAGAAAATATTTAACTATTAAAAACTACTATTACTAAAGAAGTTATTATTAAGCTTAAAAAGAGAAGATAATATATTTATTATAATATTACTAATAAGAAGAAGTATAGGGATAGGTACTATTTAGTTAAAAATCTCTAGTCCTATATAAAATAGAAAATTTTACTTTTTAATAAAATCTTTAATATAGCTAAGCTATATAGTTATAGAGGAACCTCTACTAAATATATTATTATTACCTTATAGTATAATACTAGAGCTACTATAGATACCTTATAAAGTATAAAGTATAGTAACTTAAGAGGCTTTAATCTTAAGCTATAAAAAGTTAGAAATAGGTTAAACTAGAAAGTAGTAGTAAAGATATATTATTTTTACTATTATATTATTAAAAAATATATCTATTTTAGTAATTAGATTAAGTATATTATAAAGAAGTTTAATATAGCCTTTTTTTATAATTTAATAATAAATATATTTAAATAAAATATTTAAAAAAGTTAATAATAACTTTAAAGGAAGATATAAGTAATTTACTTATAAAGGCTTTATAGATATAAAGCTCTATAATAAGCTTAGTATAAAGTATTATTTATTAAATATTATTATAGATATACTAGAAATATACTATATAGCTAATAAAAATAGATTATTAAATAAAGAGAGTTATTATTAAAGTAATAATAATATTAAATAATAAAGGAGGGTATACTAAGCTTATAGTAGGAGTATTAAGAAGTACTAGGACTAAAGAGGAGGAACTACTAGGGGAGGGCTAAACTAGACTAATAGAAGAGAAAGAACTTAATATAAAGTTAATAATATAAATATAGGTACTAGTAGCTAAGGAATTACTAGATAAAAAGTAGGGAGTATTAGAGAAAAGACTAGATAAAGAAACCTCTAAAGAAAGATTAGTAATATTATAATAATAAGGCTATTTAGGAATAGTAGGCTTACTACTATTAGACTTTTATTTAGGTAGTATTTTAATAAATTTAGAAAAGAAAAATTAAAATATAAAAATAAAAATTTTTTTTTAGTAATTAATTTATTAAATTATAAGAAATTAGTAAAGATTAAATAAGATTATAAAGTAGTAGTAATAAGGTAGTAGAAAATTACTAGTAAGTATAAAGAGAGTTAGAGTAGAGGTAAGATTATAATAATATTAAGAAGAGATATTATAACTATAAAAAAGAAAAGAAAAAGAAAAGAGAAGAAAGTTTTAAAAAGAGGGTTTAAATTATTTTATATTTAATAAATAAAGTTATTATAAGCTAGAAATAAATAAATATTAATAAGAAAGGTATAATACTAAATAGTAATATAAATTATAGAAAATTTATAAAGACCTAAATAAAAAGACTATTTAGTTATCTAATAATATATATAATACTATATAATAAAAAGGAAAAAGAAGATAACTTTTTATAAAGATATAGATTAAGAGAAAATTACTTATAAAGATATAAACTATAAGATAATCTACTATAAAAATATAAACTAGAAAATAACTTTCTATAAAGATATAAATAAAAAATAAAACTAGTTAACTTATAAAGAAAATATAAAGAATAGATAACTTATTATAAAAATATAGATAAAAGATAAGATTAGATAATTTATAAAGAAAATATAGAAAATAGATAATTTACTATAAAAATATAAATAAAAAATAAAATTAGATAATTTACTAAAAAGATATAGAAAATAGATAACTTATTATAAAAATATAAATAAAAAATAAAATTAAATAACCTATTAGGAAAATATAGATAACCTACTAAGAAAATATAAAAAGAAAATATAGCTTTAAAATAAGCTTATAAAAGAAAAGAAACTATATTAAAATATTAAGCTTATTAGGCTATATTAAACTTAAAGTAAAGTCTTAATAGAGCTCTAAATAGATCTAAATAGGTTATAAATAAAATTATAGAAGAAGAAAGAAGTTTATAGATAATTTAGGGAGCTAGTAGGAAAAGTTTTTAAAGCTAGTATACTACTAGAGACTATAAAGAGATTATAATAGGTTAGAGAAGTAAACTAGAAGAGTATATTAGAGAAAGAACTATAAGCTAGAAAAGAGGAAAGCTAGGAAGGATAGTAAGATATAAAGAAGAAGTTACTACTACCTTAAAGAGAGAAGGTAGTAGTAATTAGTAAATATATATACTAACACCTACCTTTAACTATACTATATAGTTACTTTTAATATATTACTTCTTTTTACTTTATATTATAGTATATTTTTATAAAGTATTAGTAATTTCTATATATATTTATATATAGTAATAATATTTTTAATATAGATAAATTACTTATTTAAGTTTTTATAGATTACTTTTTTTCTTTTCTATAAATATAATTAGTTAATTTAATATTTAAGATTTTAAATTTCTATTTCTCTATAGCTACTAAAAAAGTATTTTAATTATTTAATTTCTTATTTACTTTTATAAATAGCTAGTATATAAAAGGATCTTTCCTATTACTTAATAGAATAACTTAAAGAAAGTTATAAACTTAGCTAGAATATTTTAATATTATAAAGGAAAGAGATATAAGAGTTTTTATTTTAATAACTTCTATTTATAATGTTATAGGAGGCTAGTTTCTTATAGAATCTATAACTATTAGGTTTATAAGTAGTTTTACTATACTAATAAGCTATAAACTAGTTACCTTCTACTTTAACTTGATATTTTATATTTAAAAACCTTCTTTTTATATTTTTAAATAATATTATAAAAATAAAGACTTTATAAATAGTATATTTAATAAGAAGTATATTATTTATTAAACTTATTTTTAATAACTTTATTTTAAAGAGGAAAAATAGAAATATTAAAGAATTATAAAATATAAAAGATATATAAAGGTAAAAATATAATATATATCCTATATTAAAAGTATATATATATAAAATTATTTATTTTATAGCTTTTATAGCTATTTATAATAAGTAAATACTTATTATTTTTATCTTCTAGTTTTATAGTTAAGATAAATACTTTATAAAGCTATTTTAATATAACTTTATTAGAAGTCTAGCCTTTTATAGTTATTTTAAAATACTATTTTTCTATAAAACTAAGTTTTTCTAAAAACTATTATTATTATATATTTATACTTTTAAAAATAACTAATAATAGAAGTACTTTTCTAATAGCTAAGATATATTTAATAATTATAGTCTATAAATATAAACTAGGTATTTATATATAGATAGCTTTCTTTTCTATATATTTAATTACTAGTTAATTACTTCTAATATCTTCTATTAATCTAGTTTTATTTATATTATATTAATATTAGAATTTAATTTTATAAACTTTAAATTTTTATAGATATTAGAAAAAGGTTTTAATTTATTTAGTAGTTATACTATTTATATACTCCTATAGAAGCTGCCTACCTCTTAAGGTTTAAACTTATAGATTTTAGTATAAAAAGCCTTCTATCTACCTTTTTCTAAGTAGTTAAGTATTATTTCTATATTAAAAAATCTATATAGTAAATTTGCGAACTTAGGTATAGGTTAGGGTATAGCTTATAGTATCTTAAATAAGAATCTACTATATTAAATAGGATTTCTATACCTTTAAAAGCCTCTACTAGGATTCTATAATAACTATCTAGGGGTTTCTATTATAATATTAGCTATAGAGAGTAGTATATAAAATTCCCTAAGTTCTTATAGATTTATATATTAAGATACTACTTTTAATAGAAATAAATATGTTTTATATATCTTTTTCTATATAATTAGGTATATCCTATATAATATTAATGTTTAAAGGTAAAATAATAGGAATTTGTAGACTTATATAT